>JAOXNV010017896.1:0-18761 GCA_028565915.1 Momotus momota
GGGAGATGAACCCCCGCTCTGGGGAACCTGGCATCACAAGCACTAGGACCGCCATGATCTGCTGCACCAGGGGTACGGGCATCTTCCTGGCCATGGCAGGACAGGGGGACCCGTTGTGCATTGGGATGTTTTGGGGCATCCCAAGGAGAGGGGCAGAGATGGTGCCACCCTGTGCTTTGCTCCGGGGATACTAGCTGGGTGCTGGTGTCATGGGTACAGGGGCAGTGCCTGGCGCCGGATCTGGGGAGGGTTTGTTTAATCCCAGATAAGGAGGCGACGCCAGGCACCTGGCTGGCAAACGGGCACTCCCCAGGCAACGGCACCAAAGGCAGTGCTGACCCACCAGCACCCAACAGCAACCAACCCAGGACCATCTGCTCACCTCCTCAGCAGTACAGGGCTGGCATTAGCCAGGCACATGGGTGCTTCTAGTCACCCACACTCCTGTGCCACATGGTGGCACAACATGGCATGGCACGGGGTCAGTGAGGCAGTGGGCACATGGGCAGAGCCAG
Source organism: Momotus momota (assembly GCA_028565915.1). Taxonomy (NCBI): domain Eukaryota; kingdom Metazoa; phylum Chordata; class Aves; order Coraciiformes; family Momotidae; genus Momotus; species Momotus momota. The sequence goes on from JAOXNV010017896.1 coordinate 516, forward strand.
AGCAGATGAAGGTGTAGTGGAGGGAAATGTGGGATGTTCCATCCTCTGTCAATCCCAGACAGATTTATGCCAGGGCCAGCCACCCCCTCAGCCAATTCTGTCCCATGGCCTATCTGGGCACAGGGCCAAGGAGAGGGCTCAGGGCCGAGGAGGGGGCTTGGCGCCGTGGCCATGCCATGGAGTCATCACCCGGGGGTTCAGGGTTGTGCCAGACTCCTGTTGCCACCCCGGCCCCGTGGCATCTGGGGGGCACCTGGAAACTTGCCCCACCTAGCCAGCTGGCCCTGTGTGTGGCTGTGTGCCAATGACCCCCCATTTGGGGCTGTGCCTGCCTGCACCCAGGGTCAGGGCTCAGGTGTGCCCTGGTCCCAGAAGGGCACGAAGACAGACGGCATGGCAGGCTGGCAGGGGCCGGGGGCAGCAGCGTCCCAGAAGGCTGCCTTGCCGGCTGGTGAGCACAGCCTCAGCTGTCTGCCCGCCTGCACCGAATGTGCCAGGTCTCAGCAGGGGCAGGTGGGGACAGACGGGTGGGATAAGCCCTTTGTGTCACCCTGCCATGGCCCTGAGAGTGTCCAAGCAGGGCACACAGCCGTGCCAGGGCCTGCCAACTGGAATCATGCCATATCCCTGAGCACGGGGGAAGACAGACAGCAACGTGGGTGCCTCGCCGAAAACCAGCCCTGTGCCCCACGCCACCCGGCCCCGGCCTGGTGGGTCATATCCCTTCAGGATAGCCCACTGGAGATGCTGGAGGGGGCAACTGGTCAGACTGGTGAGCCTGGCTGGGCTAGAGGTGCCCCACTCCAGCACGGTCCGGGGTGCTCGGCCACAGTCGGTGTGCTGCTGCCACCCCCTGGCAACGTGCACAGCCCCGGGTGCCCTCCCCGACGCAGGGGTGCCCAGGCCCCCCGCAGCCCAGCCCCACACCCCCACGGCGGGCAAGAGCGACCCAGGTGCAGGAGGCCATGGAGGGCTCAAGGAGTCCGTGGGGGGCCCACGCTTTGCACCTCACACAGGCTGGGGGCCTCGGCACGGTCCCCCACATCAGGCAGGGAGGTTTGGGGTCGTCCCTCCCCGGAGCCTGAGTGGGCAGAGCAGGGAGGGGGTAGAGGGCTGAGGGGAGTTCGCCCTCCCAGACTATGACGAGAAGGAGCCGAAGTTATGTCCTAGCGCGTTAAGGCTGTTCCCTCTGAGTGCCACCGCCATGGGGTGACCCTGCTGTGAACTGCCTGCGCATCCCCCCGACAAGCCACCAACCCCCTCGCACCAGCACCCCCCATCATGTCGGCATCCCCGCTGTGCGTCACTGCGCTGGCATGGTGTCACAGAGGGGACACGCCATGGAGAGGTCACACCTAGGTCTGGGTGCCACAAACATCTTGTGACAGGCATCTCAGTGCAGACGCTGGGGGCACTTTGACTCCTGGTAGCACCATGGCCCACGTCCTGGATATGTATGGTTCCCGGGGACAGTGTAGGCTATGTCCCCACACAGCCACCTCACCACCAGCACCAGGGCCATGCATAGGGACCTGTGTCCCATAGATGTCCCCACTCAGGGCCTCGTGGTCACCAGCAGGCTGCTGGCATGTGCTGTGCACACGGCACCGTGCCACCCACCTTCCCCAGTCCCTGTCACACCAGGACAACTGCCTCCGCCACCCACCTCCGTGCCAGAACCTCAGTGCCACATGCAGATGGGCACTCCATGACCAAACAAGTCTCAGGGTCCCCACCGCCACATCTTGCCCAAGCCAGGGGAAAAATGAGTTATGGCAGGGCCAACATTTGGGGGCTGGGGGCACAAATCTGAACTCTCAACCTCTCGCCTGCAGCTCCTGACCAGATACCAGGCGTGCGAGCACCCCGTGCTCTCCTGATGTCTGAGCTGCCCCCAGCCCTGCCAGACCACCCTGCTCCCCTCATGGTTCATCGGCAGGCCACGGGTGATGGCCGTCGCCTGCCCCTCCACTACGCCTCTTGCGTGGGAGGGGGAGGGAACTGTTGGGGGCTGCAGCTCGCAGGCCCCATCGTTGACTGAGTCCGCACAGCTCATCACACCGATGTCCAGCTGCGGTCGCGGGGACAGGTGAAGCCCCTCTGCCCCACGCCTGGAGGGGCGGGGACGGGGACTGCCCGGTCTCAGCAGACGGGGGGGGCCGGTTCGGAGTTCCCCACGCAGGGGCCGTGGCTCGGGCTCCCCGCTCCGGGGCCCGCCCGCGGTCCTGGAGCGCGAGGCGCGCGCCTCTCCATCCGCGGCCTCTCAGCGCCCCCTGCCGGCTCCTCGGCCGGCGGGCACTAGGGCCGGTCGCAGTGCTCAGGCGCGAGAATCGCCCCGCCCACCCGGAGGCCAGTTCCGCCCCGCGGCGGAAGCGAAGGAGCGTCATCGGAGGCCGGTGCGGCGGGAGCGGAACGCGGGGCATCCGGCATGGCCGGGATCCTCTTCGAGGACATCTTCGACGTGAAGGACATCGACCCCGAGGGGAAGAAGTTCGACCGTGGTAAGTGGGTCCTTGCGCCGCTTCCCCGCCGGGCCTCAGCCCGGGTCTGCGCCGCCTCAGGCCGCGGCTGCTCGGCGCTGCCCTCCTGCGGGGCCGCCGTGCCCCGTCCCTTCGCCATCGCCTGGCACCGACCCCGCCATGTGTCGGCGCACCGCGGTGCATATTGCTTCCTCAGCCCGCCTTCTGTGCACCTGCGCACCGCGTTTCTCACCCGCCGCGTTCCTCTCCCTGCTTGTGCACACCTCAGCTTGCCCCCGGGCTCCGGTGACCGTCCCCGAGCCCTGTGAACCCCTTGCCCCTGTATAGCTCGGGTGCCAGCCTGGGGTGGGGACAAGAGTAACCTGGCCCTGGGACCCTGCTTTCATCTAGCACCTGGGGGGGGGGGTGTCTTTTCTGGCCCTGTCCCTGATTGCTGCTCTCCCCAGTGTCCCGTCTACACTGCGAGAGCGAGTCCTTCAAGATGGACCTCATCCTGGATGTGAACATCCAGATCTACCCCGTGGACCTTGGTAAGCTATTGGACTGCTAGTCCAGTGTGCCAGTGGGGCTAGAGGGGTGCGTGCTGGTGCTCAGAGGAGGGAAACTGAGTTTGCTGCAAACACAGAATCACAGAATTGTTGAGGCTGGAGTAGACCTCTGAGATCATCAAGTCCGGCCTATGACCCCAACACCACAACACCTAGCTAGACCATGGCACTAAGTGCCACATCCAGTCTTTCCTTAAGCACCTCCAGGGATGGCGACTCCACCTCCCTGGGCAGTCCATTCTAGCGCCTAATGACCCTTTTCGTGAGGAAGTGCTTCCTAATATCCAACCTAACTGTCTTAGATTTCCTTGGGCCCTTGTGCTGTCCCTGGGTCACAGGAAGTAGTGGGCGCTCTGTGTGCTGGAGCTGAGGTGGATCCTGGTTCACTTCACTGTATTTGTTTGGTTTCATCTCTGTGCCGATCACCAGAGGTGCTGTCTAGTGACACTGCCTCAGCTGCTGACAGCCAAGCTCCAAGGGAGACCTTTTGAAATGAGCTTTTGTAGTTAAATATAATAAATGGGTGGAAGAGAAAGTCAAGCGCTCAGTGCAGCACAGGAGAGCTCGAACTGGTGCTAAAGCTGCCAGCGTGGTTTCTTGCTGCTGCCACCACCCTGAACGCTGCTGTGGCCGCTGCTGCTCTGGCTGTGCCCCCACCCCAGACTTCTCACTGCTCCTCTGCCGTTTTCTTCCAGGGGACAAATTCCGCCTGGTCATCGCGAGCACCTTGTACGAAGACGGCACGCTGGATGACGGCGAGTATAACCCGACTGACGACAGGCCCTCCAGGTACAGGGGCCCAGCCGGGACCCACGCTGGGGTGGATAAGGGAAAAGGTGAAGTGCTGAGGGGCTGTGAGGTTCCTTCTCCCAAAAGACACTCAGCTGGGGGAACACTCATGTTTGACTCTTCCCTGAACTCCTCCCGTCCTGTCGCAGGGCAGACCAGTTTGAGTACGTGATGTACGGCAAGGTGTACCGGATCGAAGGGGACGAGACCTCCACAGAGGCAGCCACGCGCCTGTGAGTGCCTGTCGGCGGGACGGGGGGCGGTGCTGTGCCCTGGGGTGGTGTGGGGGAGGCACCAGGTTTCTCATCCTGGGTCTCCTGTGGGATTCCCTGCTCTCAGCACTCCTCCCGTCCTGCCCCAGGTCTGCCTACGTGTCCTACGGGGGGCTGCTCATGCGGCTGCAAGGAGACGCGAACAACCTGCATGGGTTTGAAGTGGACTCTCGAGTGTACCTGCTGATGAAGAAGCTGGCCTTCTAGGAGACCTCCTGCCTTCATGAGCTGCCTCAGAAACGTTCTGCTGCTGAGCAAACAGGAGCCCTGTCACCCCAAGTCCTGCCCCAGCACCCATGCTGCCTGGCCCCTCCAGAGCTAGGGGAGGAGGGACAAGTAACCCTACTCACCACAGCGTCCTCTGACTCCTGCTGGGATCTGCAGCCCCCTCCTGCATGGAGAGAGGTGCCTGATGGCCGAGTGGAGACAGTGCTGGGTGCTCCGTGGTGCTGCCTGCTGGGCACCTCCTCACCTCTGCCTTCCTGTGCATCAGAAGCAGGCCTGGCCCCAGCTCTGGCCAGGGGCAGCTGGACTGGGACAGTGCCCATCTGCCCTGGGGCTTGGGACCGCTTCCTAAGGAAGCAGGCTGGGCTCATTTACGATTAAACTGGGATGGTTTGTTTTTTCTAGCTCTTGACTCTGCTGACTGAGAGATGAGGCTGGCAGGGAGTGGATAACACCTGCGCAGGGGCTAGGGGGTGCCCACACCGCTTCCCCAGAGGATGGGCAGTCCAGTCCAAATCTGCCCTGGGCTCTTCTGTGCTGCCTGCCGTGCACGGTGGGTGCAGGAGCCCATGTCCCCTAGCTGGTCCGGTGGCCATCGGGAGTCCAGCTGCCCTGCAGAGCTGGCGGCTGCCTAAGGAGGGAGCTGGGCGCTGGGGACAGACCCTTGGCCCGCCCCCGAGGGGCTGCCTCTTACCCAGGTCCCTTGGGGTGCGCTGTCCCCTGCCAGGGCTGCAACAGGGAAGCAAAGGAGAACACAAAAATTTAGAAAAATATCTCTTTAATTGTAAAGTATTCACAGTAGAGGGGCCTGCCTGAGCAGGAGCAGGGCCGGTGCCTGCTGGCACAGGGGTGTTGCTGCCACCTGCCTCCAGGGGCTGCCTGGCCGCTGAAGGCGTGAGGAGCCGGAGCCACCCCTTTCCCTGCAGGCACCTTTCTGGGCACCTGGAGTGCAGCTCAGTGTCTGGCAGGATTGCTCTGACCTGAGACGAGCTGTGAACCCTATGTGCAGCCTCACTGGGCCCCACACAGGGCATCTCTGGCAAGCCCCTGGCCTTGCTTGCACAAGTCCTTCGCCAAGTCGTGGAAGAAGAAGCGCAGCTTGCCCTGCACCAGCTTTCGGTAGGTGAGGAAGATGCTGGTGACATGGGTCTGCTCCATGAAGCGTGGGGAGCAGCCTGGGTCCCTGGGTCCTGTCTGAGGGGTGAGAGTGGGACAAGAGGGATGACAAATACTGTTGTGCCCAGCACAGCTGGCACCTGTGCCAGGGTGGACTGGTTGGCACAGAGGAGGCCTCACCTCCCAGCTGAAGGTCTGCAGGAGCATGAAGAAGGAGTTGGCATGTCGGTAAAGCTGGCTGAGCTGCTTGGCTCCACACTCCTGGGTCACCTGGCCCTGGGCCTCTACCACGCCACCCACCAGCAACGCCAGGTCGCAGAGGATCTCCTGCCGCTTGGTCTCGTTCTGGGGGAGCAGGCAGTGAGCAGGCTGACCCCTGGACCTGATTTGTTCCTCTGACTGCCCTAGGTCTGGGTGGGGTCTTCCACCTGTGCCAACCGTGCACTCCTTCCACAGCCCTGTGGGCACCCTGATGCCTGCACTGTCCTCCCAACCCTTCTCACCGATTTGGATTTCCATTGCTGGAGACTGAAGTCCACCAAGGGCAGCACCGCAGGACAGCTGAGTGGGGGCAGTGCCTGGCACTGGCCCTGGGAATGAGAAGAGATGCCAAGTTAAGAGAGCAGGAGCTGTTCCCCTCCCTGACCTTGAGTTTTGGTGGGGGCTGTATCCTTACCACTCTGTTCTCCATGTCCTTGGCCTCCACAATGTACTTCTGCATGAGCCTGTTGTCGCAGACCAGCCGTGCCAGGCTGGCACGGCCCTCTTCCATGTGCAGGAGGAAGGATGTGAGGAGGAGCAGTCCTGGGGGAGACAGGGTTACCTTGGGCACCCTGCTGCCCTCCCTGGGCAGCTCCAGCCCACAGCTGTGCCTGCAGTGGCAACCCCATGTCCCGGTCCAGTGGTGGGGGCACAGGAGGAGATCTGGGGGAGCTCAGGAGAGCCTAGTGCTGCCCTGCGGTCAGTCAGCACAGGAGCCCAGTGCTTACTGGGGGCCACCAAGGTTCCTGTGCTGGTGGTGTGTACCAAGGGGCTGCGCAGCTGCCTCTGTATCAGGTTTTTGGGCCCAGCTGCAGGCAGGGAGCAGAGTCACACTCGCTGTGCAGGCCAGGGTCAACCCTCCCAATCTGTGCCAGGAGCAGCTCTGGGCGTCACGTGCGCTTCGGGGAATCCCTGCCTGCAGCATCCCACAGTGCACAGCTGCTCTTCGCCACTGTTCCGGCTGAGGGCTCGCCTGCTGGCACTGCCTTCCCTAGCACCAAAGGCTCGCTGCTGCCCTGGACACCTCTCAGCCAGGCGGCTGCTATTCCCAGTGCCTGCCCGTCCTGGTGACAGTCAACTCTTCTCCAAAGGCCCTCTGTGCATCGACCTGCCTCGGCACTACACCTGTCCCCAGACACCCTCCGCGCAGCCTATTTCCCTAGTTTGGGCACAGGGAGATGTTCATCTGCCATCACGCAGTGAAAGCGGCCAGGTCCAACCAAACCAGAGCCACCCTTGGGGTTTGCTGCCCACCCGTGGGGCTCACCTCTTGGAGTACCCGTGTAGGGGACGCTAAGGCTGGGTGGGCGCAGTGCTTCTGTCAACGCAATGCCCCTCCCTGCTTGCTCCCGTCCCCCTTTTGAGCCACGCACTCACTGTTCAGCTCCATGCTCAGCTGGGGGCTTCGGCCCTGCCTCTTCCACCCTGGGGCCAGCGGCTGCTCCCTGGCTCCCGTCCCCCTTCCATGGAGGGCGACGGTGGCGCGGGTTCCCCGCAAGCTCCCCAGCCGGGACGGAGGGCCGGGAGCACCCCCGGGGCGGCACGGCGCGGCTCTCTGGCTCCGTCCCGGCCGCCTAGCCGAGGCAGTGCGATTTCCTGTTGTGTCGCCGCTGACCTTCGAGCAAAATCGCAGCGGGGGCCCCGGGCCCGGGGGAACAGCTTCCTGCCTCCGGCCGCTTCCTCCCTTGGCTCGGGGCGCGGGAAGGGCGTCCCCGGGCTGCTCACCTGCCCCCTGGCCTGAGTGCTCAGCGGCCGGGACCTCGGTAGTCAGCACCTCGGCTGTATCTGTCCAGGGGGGTGAAGATGGCCCTGGAACCTGCAGAAGAGATGGCGTCAGCGGCGCTGACCATCAGCCCTGACAGGGTTCTGCTCCTGGACGTGGCAGCCGCGCATGAAGGCCACCAAAAACCCTCATGCAGAGGTGGGTTCCAACGCCGGTGACCCTCACCCAGAGGGAGACCTCATCCCAAGTCATCTTCACCCAGAGATGGAACACAAGCACAGCTACCCTCTCCCAAACGTGGAACTCATCCCTGGTGATCACCACTTAGAGGTGGACCTCAACCCTAATGACCCTTGCCCAGAGGTGGATTCTGACCCCTGCATCTGTCGCTCAGAGGCAATTCATGGAGATGGAGATCCCTGCTATGGCAAAGAGACCCTTCTGAGCGAGGGCAGGTGATGCAGCACAGGAGTCTGGCTGGCACACAGTGTCCAGGGCTGTTTCACCAGGGGTTTTGGTTACAGGTGATGCGTATGAAGCACCTAGATGCCCCGTTCCTGGGTAGGAGAAGCACTGGGGGATCTGTCCAGCACCAGGCCCTGGGATGGCCATGATACCCCCCAGCAAAGCCAGGACCCCCCAGGGCATGCTGGCGTGCTTCCTGCAGCACGCATTGGGGTGCGTGCTTAGATAACCTCCGAGGCCAGGTAGCCCCCCACACGCTTCCTTCTCACACCCCTGCTCTCGCACGTTCTCGCACGCTCCCACCCCCGTCCCTGTGGCCGGCGGTTCCCGGCAGTTCCTGGCGGGGTGACAATAGTCAGAGTAAACACCTCAGCCCCGCTCTGCCTGCCCCGTGCCCTGCTTAGTCCCCAGCAGCCCACCTTATAGGTCACGGGGTGTCCAGATGAGGGGTCTGGAAGGTGCCACGGCTCTGAGGACGAGGCTGGCAGCCCAACTCTCCTCAGGGTGATGGGGCTGGCAGCAGCAGGAGCTGTGAGCACCAGGGTCAAATACTGCCGGGCTTCCCCCGCATGGCCGTGTCCCGTCTCTGCGGACGTGACAAGCTGCAAATGCACCCGCCAGCACTGGTCCCTTTGCCAGCACTGGCCCTGCTCCCACCAGTCCCTGCCATGCCCAGGTCCCTGTCCCTCCCTGGGTGCAAAACTGTTGACGATGCCAGGCTGGAGACCTTCAGTGCCCTGCACTCCCTGCTTCCCCTTGTAATTAGGCAAATGAATGCATCAAGGGAAAACAGAGGGCAGCTGGAAACTGGAGGTCTGCTGGACTCCAGTGGGCACCAAGGCACCCCAAGGTACCTACAGTAGTCCCTTCACTCCAAAATGCTCCTTCTTAGCCGTGCTGGAAGCTGACAGGAAGCAGGGTCCCACGCCAGTGGGAAGCCTGCTATTCTACTGGAAAGGGCCATGCCAGCATTTGCTGCCCATGCCAGGAGGGCAGAGGAGAACGTGTCAGGGGAGGCCCTGCTGCTGACCTACCATGTTTTCTCCAGCCAAAATCCATGGATGCTGTGTGCCACAGAGGGGATATGGGGCAATAAGGGAGGCTAAGGGACTACCAGAGGGTCCTGAGGGCTCCAGCTGAGGCTGGCAGGGCTCTGGCAGGGGGCAGGAAGTCAGGCAGGGGCCGTGGGGCTGTGCAGCTGGCTGGATCCTGGTGCCAAGTTTCCCACCTCTCCTTACAGGGTGCAAAGTGCCGGGAATCCTGCTGCGGGGGGCAGCCGTTCACACCCACTTCGCCAAGGTGCTGAGGGCAGCTGGAGGTGCCAGGTGGGGGTGGGGTGGGGTGGCGGGGAGCAAGGAGGAAGAGCATGGAAGGGTGGCACAGCTGTTGTCCCCTCAGGCCACCCAGATGTGCTCGGTGGGCACCCCCAGAGTGTCAATGCAAGGCAGGGTGGATATGGGAAGCAAACCTGGGCTTCCAGTGACAGGGAGCTGGGTCCCAACCCCCTTTGAAGCCCCCATAAAAGGATCCAGCATAAAGGGAGGAGAAAGTCAAAGGAACAAAGAGTGGCTAATCCCGGAGTAAGCAAACAGCCCCGTTTGCTCAGGGCCCAGCTGGCCCCGGGACCAGGGAAAGGAGCACAACAGGGCTCTGGGGGTGCCAGGCAATGAAGGACCCTCTACCCAGGCTGGCCTCCTCCCCAGGCATGGGCAGCCCCCAGGAGATGGGTGCCCCTGTACTCTTCGGACCTGTTTTTACATTTGCAAATTGCCAATAAACATCCATGGGCAAATCAGGCTCTCCACACCCTCCACACCCTGCACTGCTCCCCAGCAGCCTGTCCCAGGAAAGCTCTGTGGTACAGCTGGGCAAAGGGGTTTGCAAGAGGCACTTTGGCAGGGGTGTCACAGCTTGGGAGGTGAAGACTGGTAGGGTTTTCCCAACCTTTTCCAATGCCCATCAGGCCACACTCTGCCCATCACCCCAGCACAAAGCCCTGGGTGCTGCCCAGAGGGTGCCCATAGTCAAACTCTCTAGCCACTGTCTTGTGCCAGTGACCCCATGGGCATCTGGGGTGATTCCACTGTGCCACTTTTCCCATTGTCATACTCAGCCCAGCTCCCCACTCTGATGGGGACTGCTCAGAGGGTACATCACCCCTCTCTCTCCATCCCACAGGGCAGCGAAATGGTTAATGCCAGGCGGCCGAACCGCAGGTGGGCGCAAGAATGAAATTCCTTCTCGCTGTCCTGCGAAGTCTGGGCACAAATATTTGCCTGCATGTCCGGTGGGGAGGGGGGAGACCACCATCACTCTGGGAGCTAGCTAATCCCCATGCCAAACACAGCTCCCCCCATGCCCCACATGGCCCCTGCCTTCCTCCTGCCAGGGTCACCCCGCAAGGCGTTTCAGCAGGAGATGTTTGGGGTCAAGGGGACACCAGCATCTTTGGGTGCTCCTGTAAGCAGGGACCTCTATGGAGTTGACAGGGTGCTGGGAGTGGGCACAGTGCCCCGGGGCACAGCCCGAATCTGCTTGTCGAGGTGAACAAGACTGTTTTAGCGTCTCCATCCTCGTGCTCGAGCTGTGCCTGCCACAGTGGGCTGGGATGAAGGAAAGAACCTCAGCCATCCTGCCATGCCAGCAACGCACCCTCCATAATAAACTCCATGTGTTTGCAAACAGAAAACAGCCACTTTTCCCCTACTCAAACGCACCCCCAGACTGCATCCCCCCTCCCTATACCTGGCACCCCTAAAACCCCCTTCATCCCCAGACCCCCTAGCCTTCATCTGGGGCAGCTCAGCCCTGCAAGCCGCCTAACAGTTGTGCAAATATTGCCGGAACGGCTGTAATCCCCGTGTCCAACGTGAATTATGAGATATTTCCACCCATTACGACAGCCCCCCCCACCCCGCCGCGTGTGTTCAAGGCCGGGGGGATTAGTCACGGGGCAAGCCGCGCTCAGCACAAAGCTTTGAGGAAGATGGCAGCTCTCTGCACCCCATGCCGAGACTGAGAAGTCAAGGGGCTCTTTTTGGACAGAAGGGGTGCTCCCCGCACCTTCCTGGCTCTGGGCTCATGCCTTGCACAGGGGCAAGGAGAGGGTGTTGGGGTGCCTGAGAGGCAGTTTGAGGCCATGGAAAGGGGGGGCTGGGGCTTGCGGTTTTGCTTCGACCCCATCCCCAGGGAGCAGAGGCTCCTTCCTGCTGTCCCAATCCCAGCTCATGTTCAAAGCCACGAGCAGGCAGTGGCTAATGAGGCCAGACAATAGGGAGCTGCGTGGGGCAGGAGTGCTGGCAAGGGCCCGCCACGACACCCTCGTGCCAGGCATGGCACAGCCCTGTCACCACGGCCCACCAGGACCCTCCGCGGGACCTTCACCACCGGGCAGGGCATGTGCCCATCAAGTCCCGGTGGTGCTGCGGGCTGCTCTGGAGGGTGCCATTCGGGCGTCCCACCCGTGTGCTGTACCAAGACGGCACCCCACAGGGGCACTGCCTCCCCGCCTGGAGACAATCCGGGCACCCACTTGGAGCAGAGGTGCCGCAGGGTTTTGGGTGCCAGGCGGGGTGGCCGGAGCTGCCGACGGCCGGCTGGCTCCAGCCCGGTGCGACTCCAGCTGCCTGCAGCCAGCGGCCCCATTGGGCCTCAGAGCTGCCTTTGTGCTGGGTGCTGCCGACACACATGTGCGGGCGCTGGGAAGCAGCTGGTGGGACTGGGACCCTTTCCCAGCGCAGCCCCCAGCCAGCACCAACCCCTCCCCAGCAGCACAGGGACCCCCGAGGCTCTGGCAAACTGCTCCCTTCGCCTGGGGGCACCCCTTGGCATTTCCAGGGGCAGCCGAGGCAACAGATGGGGGGTGCCCAGGCATGGCTGGGACATTAGTTTCCTTCCTACTCATGTGCCCTCACTGCAGTGGTGATGTCTCCTCCCAGAGCAGGGCTGCCCGGTAACCTCCTGCCTTGCCAGGGGGCATACCCTATACCAACATGCCACCCCGGTCCCATCCTGGCAGTGCTGAGACACTCTTGCAGCCCCCCCTCTTCCTCACGCTTCCATCCCGTGCCTCAGTTTCCCCCCACGCTGAGGGCCGTGGACAGGCGGGTTCCCCTTCTCTCCTTTCTTTCCTCGGGAAAGGGGAGGGAGCTTCCCCTGCCGCTTCCCCGTGTCCCGCGGCCGAGCCAGGAGACTGTGACGAGCTCTGGGCGAGCAGAGCCAGCGCCGGATTCCTGGCACCGGCGAGGCGGCCGGGAGCCATCTCCCGCCTCCTCCCCACTCGGCCCTGCTCGCCTTCCGCCGTCCCTTAGGGCCGCTGCCGCACCGCAGCGGGCACCGCACGACGACACTGGCACGGCCACGCAGACCCCAGCCCTGCTCTGCTCACCACGCTGCTGGATCACGGGCCAGTGGAGAAGCCGGGAGAGCGGAGAGGGGACAGGTCAGTGGCACCACTGGGGACAGTGGGGAGGGGCCAGTATGCCATGCTGCTGGGCACAGTTCCTGCTTGCAGAAAGTACATGCAAGCAGCGGCATGTCAGGCAGGGCCATGCCCAGGGGATGCCCAGGGCCCTGGCAGTGCCCCAGCCTTGGCAATGCCAGCGGGTCATCCCGCCAGGGGAAATCCAACTGCTCCTCACTGCCTCACATCGGTGCCAGCTCCTGCCATGGAGCAGGACCCCGGCATGGCCGAGCACCCGCACCCCACTGCCCTCCCTGGGAGAAGTGCCCACTGAACAGAGACTTGTGCCAAACTGGGCAGGGAATGGGATGGGACAGCCGTGGCCAAGCCGAGGATGGGCAACCCCAGGCAGACTGGCACTGGGGGCACGGGCTGGTGGGCTGTAGCCCCCCCCCCCAGCCGTTTGCCAGGCTGTGGGGAGGCCCCAGGAGGAGCCTTCTGGGGAGGCCAGGGCCTGTTGTGCTCCAGCTGTGCTGTGTTTCCCTAGCTACACCGTGCAGCTGGCTGGGTGTTTGTACCGCCCAGAGTTGATTTTGGCAGCCCTGTTCTTCCCCCTCCTCCCCTCCCCACCCGCCCTCACCTCCACAGGAGCCCGCCCGCCATGCACCCGTCACCCCTCCCTTCCACCCTTGGCACAGGTCACAAGGCAGGGACACAGGTGACACAAGCTAGCACCCTTCCCCAGCAGACCTCCCCCTTCCCCACAATGTGTGCCTCAGTTTCCCCAGATGGATCATGCTCTCCTTGGGTTTTTCTGTTGTGTTCGTTCACTGCCCAGCATCGCTGCTCTCGGCACCCTGGGCACATGTTGGTGAAGAGCGAGACTGGTGCTGGGTACAGCTGTCTCAGCCTCCTCAACCAGTGCTCCTTCCCTGGGCAAGGGAACCCAGGCATTGGACTCCTGTCCCCCTGCAGCCACTGTCACCAGTGGGCAGGAGCCTGGCGTCTCACTCTGGAGCCTTCCTCTTCCCAGAGTGGGCAGCAAGCAAAGGGTTTTGGGGATTTTGCTGGCACAAGTTGTGGGGTGCATGTGACTTTGAAGAGCGTAGTGTGGATTTGAGGGCAGGGGGAGCATTCTTTGGAGGCCCATGCTCAGGGGTGCTGAGCTGTCCAGAGAAGGGGGGTCTGCAAGGGGTCCATGCGCCACAGGGCACAGTGTGAACGGGTGGTGCCCTGTAGTGTCCAATGTCCTGGGGTGCTAGGTGGCCTGGATGGGACCCAAGTGGATAGAGGAGTCCTCAGGATGTCCCATGCCTGGGGAGCCCAATGAGCCCTACGAGGGCTCATGCCTGAACATGGCTGCATGGATGGGGACTCCCCAGGATGCCCCAAGCCAGGGGAGATATGTGTATTGCGGAAAGGAGCAAATGCCTTATTCCTGAGAGGGCTTATGTGGATGGGAGACTCCCAGGGAAGGCTCATGTCCTGCGGGGGTACATGTGGATGGGGGCATACCCAGAATGTCCACTGCCCAGGAACAGCCTAAGCTCTGTGGAAGGACTGTGAATGGTGGTGGTGTCTCCATCATGCCCTATGTCCCAATGGGTGTTGTGTGGATTGGGGCGGGGGGGGGTCAGGATTTTTCCCAGTGGGTTTTGGGCAGTGGCTTTTGGCAAACGAGTTTTGAGGATGGGCTTTTGCTTTGGGAGCAAGCATTGAGAGAGGGATTTCGAGGGAGTGGGGTTTGGGCAGTGTTTTTAGGGGAACAGATTTTCAGAGATCAGATTTTGGGGAGCAGAATTTTCCAGGTGGGGTTTTAAGGGAGCAAGTTCTGGAGTTTCCAGAGTGTGGGGTTTTTGGGAAATGTCTTTCAGAGGAGATTTCTGCAGTGAGGGGAGTGCAGCTCCGATCTCTGGGGCTGCAGAAAGAGTCAGACCAGCCCTTTGGGGACCTGTGGGCTGAGCTGGGTGAACCTCCCCCAGAAAAAGATCTGTTTTAATTGAAGGTTCAACCACTTCACAACACCGTGAGTTTTTTTGGAGCTGGACCTCCCTGTGCTGCTGGAGGCCGTGGTGCGCAGGACATGGTGACAACAGGAGCGGTGGCAACCCGGTGGCCTCTGCACCCTACTGCCCAGCCCTGGGGGGTGCACCTGAGCGCCCTGGGGACAAAGCGTCTTCCCCAGAGGCACCCAAGTGGGTTCATGCCCCCCCTCAGGGAAGGGCCCAGACCTGTTAGTGGGACCATGTTCCCCATCAGCAGTTTGGGGGATAAATGGAGGGTGGCAGCAGCTCCCGACAGCCGGGGGCCGTGATTCGGGTGCCCGTCTGCCAGTGCCTCCGACCGCAGAGTGGTGATGGGCACGACGGTCGCTGTTATGCCTCCGGCCAAGTGATGACTTGGGATATTTCCGATGACTTGGGATGTTTCTGAGAGCGAGCAGAGGAGGTTGTAGATGCAGGCGCAGCTCGGAGGCGCAGCCATTTTTAACCCTGCCCTCGCTTTGCTCGAGCGGAGATTTAATTATTGCAAACAGCCAGAGGAATTCGTGTGCCGGGGCCTGCCGGCGGTGCGAGCGAACGCTGCCCACAGCGGGGTGGCGTGCGATGGCCGCACGACACCTTACGCTGTCCAGGCCTGGTTCCCATGGGAATAAACCTTATGCTGTCCAGGGCTGGTCCTCACGGGAAGAAACCAGCAGGGAGGTCAAGGGCAGGCACGGAGAAATTGTTTCCTAAACCCTTCACAGCTGATTTATCTTATTGTGGCGGCTGTTTCGTTAAGGGGCAGAAGAATTTGGGGCCCAGACGTACCCCATTACCCATGTCCTGCTCTCAATACACCCTGTTCCTTTGGCACAGGGCTTTGGGGGTGGCAGTCCCCACGAGGGGTCCCCTCCCCACAGATGCCAGCGTAGCTTTCTGCCGAGAGCAGCCCACCTAGGAGGCCGCGCTGGCTGAGCTGCGCCGCCTTATCAGATGGGACACGATGGGAACATTTTGTTTTTACTGTTGGAGGAAGGAGATAGATAACATTAATTCTAATGAGCAGCAGGAGTGCTGGCAGTTATCTTAGCCAGAGGAAGATGCTGGGAGAGATGCTCGGACCCCGCGCGATTCCCTTTTTTTCAGCCTGTGGTTCCTCTACCTTCTCGACTGGCTGTGCAAAGCAGCCACGGGCATGTGGGTCGGGGTCTGCCCTGAGACCTCCGCCTCATTTACCAGCTCTTGGGGCCACTCAGCAGCAGTCAGGAGAACGGGTCCCAGCCCAGAATTATGTCAGGAGAATGGATCCCAGCCCTAAGTTGCATCAGGGAAGTCCCACATTTGCTTCCAGCTGCAAAAGTGAGCGCCTAAGAGTAAAGCGAGCCGGCTCCGTGTGCCCTGCGGGTCGAGGGCAAGTTTTCTGTGGATTAATCATTTGCAAATCCTAAATTTAAGTGTTTTCTGAGGCTCTTGGAGCCCTGAGGAGGCAGCAACATTAGACCCGTTTCAGAATCCGGGACATCACAACGTAACAGTGGTGACAAAATGTACAAAAGGGAGAAATTGTGGAGAGCGCAATCTCAGTTCTCGTACGTGGTGACTTGTAACGCTGAGATTTCATCTTTATTAGTTTTTCTGTGATTGGGAGACGTTATAAAGAGTGAGCCTTGGTCTGAGCAGGCAAACCCATCTGGTTTTCATTCCTCCCCTCTGTAATTTAGCAGCAGGAGGAAGGCAAGATGTGAGATTTCACTTCTTAAAGTCCCTGCCATTACTTAGTTGGTTTGATCCTTATGATCTGCAGCCTGGGGCTGGATGAGAAGAGTAAAGTGTCTTTCATCTCACCCGGTGAAAGAAGTTGCTAAAAGCTTTGGGGATACAAATTCCAGCCAGTGCAGCATCAGGTGGCTGCGGAGCGCTTGTATGGAAAGGCTCCGGGAAGGGATTGCTTTTCTCCTCTCCTCCAGGTTGGTGGATAATTTGAGGCAGGAAGGCACTGAGAAATAGTCAGTGCTTTAATGAGTATTTTGTGGAGCTATGAGGTGGAAAGAAAGGTTCTCATTTACAGGGTTCTGATGCAGAAAAAAATCATCTAGGAAAATAAGGGGGAGAAAACCACAGCTGAGTTTGAGCAGGGCTCTGTACGGTCGGGCAGAGTTGGTCAAAGATCACTTGTCAGAAGTGACACAGCTCTGACTCATGGTGCTGGGGGCTGGGGGAGGTGCTGGAGTCCAGTGCCCTGGGTAGGATTCGTATGGTATATTTGTTAACTGGGGAGAAAGCAGCCCCTGAGCGGTGTTCCTGCCCTCCTGCTCCCTGCTCCAGCAGGGTGGCCTTGCCCAGGGAGGGCACCACCGCCCCGTGCTCCCCGTGACGGGGAGCCAGAGAACCTCCAGCACGCAGAGTCGCGGAGATCACCCATCAGACCATTACACCTTCCTGGTGCATGGCACATTTGTGGGGAGCAGGGATGAGTGGGGCCTGGGGGCACCCCGAGCTCACCTCTGGGGCAGCCACTGGCCTGGAGGGTCATTCGGGTGGGGATGGGATGGATGGGAATGGGATGAGATGGGGTTGTGGACGGGATGGAGATGAGTTTGGGATGAGTGTGGGTATAGGGATGAGATGCAGTTGGGGAGAGAATGGGGATACAGATGGAAATGGAAGTGGGATAGAGATGGGATGGAAATGGGAGAGATGGGGATAGAATGGGATGGGGCTTGGCGTGGAATGGGGATAGGGATGGAGTTGGGGAAGGCAATAGCGATGGTGATGGGAATGAGATGGAATGGAAATAGGATAGGTAGGGATGGAGCGGGATGGCGATGTGGATGGGCTGGGTATAAAAGTAGAATGGGGATAGGGGTGGTGTTGGAAATGAGAGGGAGATGGGACGGAAATAGGACAGCTGAGGATAGGGATAGGATGGAGATGTGGATGGGCTTGGGGATAAAAGTGGGATGGAGATGGGCTAGACATGGGCTAGGGTTGTGTGCTTTGGCTCCAGGGGGTAGGCAGCAGCTGCTTCCAGGAACAGCCACGAAACAGTCGCAGGAGCGAGGGGCAGTCTGGCCAAGTCTGGGGCGCTGCCTTTGTCCTGGGAGGGTTCGAGCCGAGACCCAGCTCCTGAGGAGCCGCGTGGCCAGCGCCAGGACCGGGCCAGCAGCACCAGCGCTTGCTCTGCCCACACCGGCCGCAGGCAGAGCCGCCGGGAGCGGGGATGTCCCGAAAATCCAGCCCCTCGGAGCCCCGAGCGCTGAGGCGGCACCGCAGCGAGGGTCGCACTGCGGCTGCGTGCGGCTTGGCACCGGCACTGCCGCCGGGCGGTGGAGGGTGCTGAGCGGCCCCGGGGGTACCGAGGGGAGCTGGGGGGTGCTGAGGGAAGCTGAGGGGCTGCTGAGGGGAGCTGGGAGGGATGCTGAGAGGCTGTGGCTCAGCTCCAGCGCGGCCGTCATTGCAGGGAGCGCAGTGACATCTAGTGAGGGCCGGCCGCGGGGACAGCGCGACACCGCACCGGGACACCGGGACACCGGGACACAGCACAGAGACTTAGGGACATGTCATAGGGACATCGGAACACGGCACTGGGATACAGGGACATCGGGACACAGGGATACCGAGACACGGCGCAGGGACACAGCACAGGGACATGAACACAGGGACATGGGGATGGGGACACGGGCGCAGCGACAAGCCATCCCTCCAGCAGCAAGCCCTCCTCGCCCCCTTTCTGCCCACCCTGTGCCTCGCTGGCTTTCAGAGCTCCAATTAACACTGTAGTGAAAAAAATCTTTTAAAAAAATAGACCCAAAACAAAACATAACACTTTTATGATGAGGAACCAGCCTCAAGTTGCCCCAAGAGAGGTTTAGGTTGGAGCTGAGGAACAATTCCTTCCCCTCCAGGGCTGTCCAGGCCTGTGCCAGGCTGCCCAGGGCAGGGCCGGAGTCCCCCTGATCCCTGGCGGGGTTTCCAAGGCG
>JAOXNV010017897.1:0-17267 GCA_028565915.1 Momotus momota
AGGTTGGAGCTGAGGAACAATTTCTTCCCCTGCAGGGTTGTCCAGGCCTGGCCCAGGCTGCCCAGGGCAGGGGTGGTGACTGATCTGTAGGCTTATGACTCTGGAGTCAAGGAGCCTCTTAAACTTTTCTTTCTACAAGAGGGATAGAGCAGGATGGTATTTTGGGGGCAAGAAAAACCTTCCAGCGCACAATGTGAATTTACAGCCAGTTAAGGCTGTCGTAATAGCACAAACAAGTAGAGGCTGCTCCAAAATGTACAGCAAGATGCACAGCCAGGTGTGACCACGTTCAGGGACAGTTCCTGCTTTCAGCCCATAGCTGAAGCACATGGTTCAGTTTGCAGGAGAGTCCCCAGTGCAGGAGAAGCCAGTGTGGAGGGACACAGAGCCGCTGTGCTTCATGAGGTCCTCTTGAGGGCTCCAGGTTGGCTGGGAAAGCCCTACAGCAGGAGATCACCTGGGTTTGAGGGTGACCAGCAGAAATTTCACGCTGTAGTTTGGGTGCTGATGCGGGAAGGCATTTCAGTGGCTTCTCGGCTCGTCTGCAGTTATTTAGACAGGATTTCGTTCTCATCCCTCAGGTGCTCCAGGGTGCCCTCTACACACAATCAAATTACTTGAGCTTTACTAAAAGAGAAGATTGGATTAGCAGCTAAAGAAGGCAGGTCAGGTTCTACATTTCTGCACGGGTTTCTTTTCTTCCTGCCACCACAGGGATACGTATGAACAGACATATGGATAAAACCACCAGCATCTGCCAGAGGGGGAGATCTCGATAGAATGGTCACACACTTCTTAAGTGTAAACGTTTTTGTTTGGGATGGGATAAAGGAATCTGAGGTGAGAGGTACGCACAGAGCTGGTCTTTCCTTCTGATAAGACAATCAGGAAATAGCATTTTTCTGAGCTTCCCAGTTGGCCATCAGTGAGGAGCTACTGCTGGTTTCCAATGAGCCCAGCTTCAGCTGCTCAGAATATGTTCTATTTACAGGCGCCCTACGAGGAGTTCAGGTTGCTCCAGACTTCAGCGTGCTGACGTCGGAGGAGATGAACAGAAGTAATTTGCTGATTCACCAGAAGGATTTTCATAAAATATGAGTCAGGGTTTTTTGTTGTTTTTTTTTTTTTCTTTCATGCAATGATGAAATTAGGTTAGCGTGCTTTGCCGAGCACTTAACTCGGCTCTGTGTGTTCCTGATGTTCCTACGGTATATTTTTCAAAGTATAACCAGATTTATGAGGCCACGTCTTCTCCTGTTACCCTTTGGCTTCCCAATAAAGTGACACTCACCACTCTGCGTCTCAAATTAGAAGCTTTTTCTTCCTTCCATTCCACAGTCACGATACCAAGTGGATATTCTGGAGCTTCTCACCTATTGGGCTATTAAATCTCCATTTAAATGCTGTGCTGACATGGGCTTCTCCAGAATGGGACAGATGGTGCAACATTTGCTGGATGTCCAAGGATCTGCACTCAAAATTACAGAGTAGGGAGTCACTTCTTTCCTCATTCATCTCGGAGCAGCATCTTCTTCACTTCCCTTTCACATGGGACCTCGCACATGTGTGTCCCACCGCGGGTCCGCCATCCGCTGGCAAATCTCCCTCTCTTTAGGATCCTGACGGTGCCTTTCTGGTTTCCCACAGTTAAAAGAAGCAATTTCAGTAGTTGCTGTAGAAAATGACATCAGCTTTTAAACAGATTTCCTGAGGAAATGTTTTAATGGTCATTTTTATAGCTTATTTTGTGCTTTTTAACTTTTTTCCTTTGTGGCC
Source organism: Momotus momota (assembly GCA_028565915.1). NCBI lineage: Eukaryota > Metazoa > Chordata > Aves > Coraciiformes > Momotidae > Momotus > Momotus momota. The sequence goes on from JAOXNV010017897.1 coordinate 1,777, forward strand.
AAAGGTCAGGGGATTATTTCATACAGACCAGTACAGGAAAAAGAGCTAATTCTGACTAATCTCATGGTTTTTCTTGCTTTGATTCCTTTTCACTCCGAATGGCATTCTGGCTTCAGCGGGACCTTTTTGGAGTGAAGGAAAGAAAGCATTCTCCACTTCTAGGTTCAGGCAGTAAATAAACTTCACGCGTTTAAGAGTAAAGCTCTATAAAAAGGTAGCAGGAGCTATAACAACTCTGGCCTCAGTGGACTTGTGAAGAGAAATTCGCACATCAAGTGCTACTCACTACTTTTACTGGGTAAGATTCCTATTTCCCACTATGGCCATGAAATTGAGAGAAAAAAGGCAAAGACAGTAAAAACTGCTCCCAAAATCGGGCCGAGCGCTCAACACAAGGTGCCTGCTGGCTTCCCCCTGGCAGGCTGGAAAGGAACATTTCTTATGATTGTGTTCCTCTTTTCATGTGTGTGTGCAAAAGTGAGTGCCTGGCTCACCTGGAAAACACACTTTCCCCCTTCATGTTGTCTCAGAAACATCTGCTGAAAATTAAGGCTGCGGGGATTTGATTTTATTTTTTTTCTCCCATGATTTCCTTTGAGACAGAATATGCATCATTCATGACATGAAATTCTGGAGTTTTGAAAGGAAAAGGCAGCCCTGTGACAGAATTTTCCAAAGGTAAAAGAGGATTTTCTTCCACCTCGTCGAGCTGCAGAGCGGCGAGCGAAACGCACAGGATATCTCAGCTCTAAATACACGTGAGAATTGGGGAAGTGTAGGTCAGGATCTGACCTTTACAGTTTCAAGCTCGGTAATCCTCAGCGTTTTGCGGCCGCCTTTATTGCTAGCACCGTCTGAACTTGTTCTGCACATCAAAATCCCCATGAAATTGAATCAAATCTGGAAGTAGGGCTGGACCTCATCGCCGCGGTTGAGGATTTGAGGTGCTGTTAATCGAGCGAAACATGACCTCGCGTTGAGTTACCCACCGCACGCTACGCGCCTTCCGCTTCACATTCATAAAACCCCGTAAAGGGCACAGTTCCAAGCCTCTCTAAAAAAAAAACCAAACAAACAAAACAAAACTGGCTGTGCTTCTAAAATTTTATTCAGCAAGAAAACAGTGCTGTGCGTCACTGGTCAAAGAGATGACTAAGCTCTGGTTATAAATGATATAAACGATAAGGATTTACAGCTCGATTAGCTCGCTTTTTACTCCTGTTGAGTAATCTCTTACTGCTTAACCGGTGAATTAGAGATAAGCAAATCTTTAAACTAGGTATGTGCCCAAAAGCTGCGTGGCTGAGAGAGGTATTTATGCATCTAATAAGTGTTTTCTTGAATCAGGGCCAAAGTAGGAGGAGGCAGCAAAAGCCCAGGCTTTGGAGAGTGTTCTTTGCACATCACAGACCTGTCCTCAGAGGTTACCTTTAAAATCCTTTACTGAACTCAGTATGAAAGTCCCAGCGGCCTCAGTGCTCCCAGATTGCCATCGTTCCCATCTCCTTCTCCTTCATTCCGTCTCCTGCCACTGGTTCTCCGTGTTGAAAACCGTCTCGTCGCCAGCCCCGTGATCCCGTCCCCGGCCTGCTCGGCAGCAGCCTGGTGACATCAGGATGGCACAGATTTACAGCCACCTCCCCCAGAATGCGCAAAGAGGTAAAGGCACCGTTCCAAAAAACTCCGGCTCTCCCTGCCCGGCATTAAATTGGGTTTATGAGCCAAGGAACCTCAGCTTTTCTCTGTGTGTTAAACACCATTCCCTTACCCAGCCGTGCCACGGTGCTCGCAGTTACCTGGTGATACAGAATGGAAAAAAACCCAAATATTTCCTAGTAATTCACTGCTTCCAATGTGCAGAAGGACCACTACCTAATTAATTTGCCCAATTAGTCACTCAATAGCTACATACAAAGGCCGGGCAGAGCTGTGGGCAACTGGAAGCAGGCGACTGGAAATATACTGTTGTTGTAGCTGAGAACTGGTTTGTGTTTGGATTTTGTGAGGGGTTTGGATGTTACCAAAGTCTCCTCACCCTTTTGTTTTTTTCTGTTTTGGCAGCTAGGAATATGAGTTAGTAGAATAATAAATAGTCAACCAAGAACAGAAATAAACCGAGAACAGAAATGAACTGAGAAAAGAAATAAACTGTGAAAAGAAATAAACTAAGAAAAGAAACAAACTGAGAAAAGAAACAAACTAGGAAAATAAATAATAAACCAAGAAGAGAAACTACGAACAGAAATAATAAACCAAGAAAAGAAATAATAAACTAGGAAATATAAACTAAGAAAAGAAATAATAAACTAGGAAATAATAAACTAAGAAATAATAAACTAAGAAATAATAAACTAAGAAATAATAAGCCAAGAAAAGAAATAATAAGCCAAGAAAAGAAATAATAAACCAAGAAAAGAAATAAACTAAGAAAATTAATAATAAACTAGTACAATAATATAAATTTAAATGTAAATACTTTTCACAACTAGGGATATAAACTGATAGAAACGAACTTGATTTCTGTGACATCAAATGAAGCCAACTTAAGAGGGAGGTTCTTTAATTCCGAAGTGCTTTGTAATTGCTGCAGTTGTTTTATTGCTGGAGTCGTAAAACTGCTCTCAAAAGAGATATTGAAGATGTTTTTAAGGGCCCTACAAAATAACAGCTGGTTTGGGGATTTTTGTCTTTAATGAGGGTCGTATTTTGTTGCTGCGGATTCTGTTGAAATAAAAGATTAAAATCTTTTTTAATCTTAAACCCGAGAGCCAGCCTGGAACGATCTGGATGCTGTAAGTTAAAGTACAGACACGGCTCTTTCGGGTCATTATATATATTTGCCTGTGATAAAATGCAGCTTAAAATCCTGCCATAACTCTTTTTTCTTTTGGCCAAGATATGATCATTGTTATGAGTCATCATGGGACTAAATCTGCACTTTTGAAAAAACTAATCATGGCTTACCCATTTGAAATAGTTTCACCCAACAGTAAATTATCTCTCATTTTCGTTCCGTCTCGTGGCAAAAAGCAAACTGAGACGCTGCACAACAGCAAAGATAGGGTATTTAGGATTACAGCGGAATGGAAATGGCCAAAAAAAGGCACAAATGCCAGAGCCTCATCCCATGCAGGGTTTTATTCCAGCCAGCCAGTTAAGTCATTGATGAAAGAGGATAAATTTTAGAAGCCTGGAATTGGAAAGCCCAGAAAGGCAGAATCTGGGGGGTTGAGTGACCAAACTGCAGGTGCCGGTGCTCACATCACTGATTTCTTACATGAGCTTAATGAAATCACCTCAATCCTTCCATTTGCATCCCTGAAACTTCAGATTTCCTTGCTGAGATTCCCTCGGCAACTTTATGTCCTCTTACTGTGCATATATATATGCACAGTACATATATATATATATATATTTACCTGCAGTGTATAACCAGGTGAGGGCCTGACCTCGGCTGAGCCTTCCTAGTGCTCCTGTAATTCAAGTCGTGAGGCCAAACCCACCACTTTTTGATGCAGGAAGGCTCTTGAAACCAAAGCGGCTTTGTTCTGACATTTCTCGGGACTAAAGAGCTGAGAAGCAGTGGTGTCACCGCAGGATGAAACCCTCTGCCACCAAGGCAATGGGACCCGGATCGGGACACCATCCTGCCCTGAGTACTGGATTGATGGGACCTTGGCCGTCCTGCCAGACCAGCCCGGGTGGTTTTATCATCCCTTTGCTGCGGGGGAGATGGACTGAGGGGGTTGCTGGTGGTGAACGGCTGAGGGTTGTTGGTGGAGGGACAAGGACCGGTGGCGAAGGGCTTGACGGCCGGTGGTGAAGGGTGAGGGCTGGCGGTGAAGGACGAGGATCAGTGACGGTCACGTTCCTGCCTCAGGACTCTGCACCCTGCTCATTTGTGGCGGAGAAAACCCGTTTCTCGAGCCGACGCGACCCCGTTCGCCCAGAGCCGCCCGCGGGGATCCGTTACGCGCAACGGCCCCGGCGCCACGAGCTGAGCTGGGCCGGGGGAGCCGGGTCGGGCCGCGGCCGCCGCCGGGCGCTCCGCCGGGACGTACGTACCGCATCCCCCGCGGGGTCCCGGGGATCTGGGGAGGGAACGGCGTGGCTGGGGGTGCTGCGTGTGAGCGGAGGCGGCGTCTCTCGGCCTCCCCCGTGAGGCGGCGGCCGGGAGCGCGGGCGGCGGCGGGAGCCCCGGCGGCGGCGGCGGCGGCGGCGGGAGGTGGGGGCCCCCCCCCTCGGGCTGTGTGACGCGCGTTGCCATGGTCACCGGTTTACGGTACAAGGGCCGGCGGGGGCGGGAGAGAAGGAAGGAGGGAGGGAAGGAAGGAGGGGCGGCTTCAGCACCAGGCCGGCCGCGGACAGCAGCGGCGGCGGCGGCGGCCCCGGTTCGGCGGCGTCTCTGCCCAGCGGGAGCAGCGCCGGGGCCTGCGCTGGAGGAGAGCAGCGGTTCGCACGGTGAGCGCGCCTGTCCCGTTCCCCCTCAACCCCACATCGCCGCCCCACCGAGGGCATCCCGCTCTCCCCGGCTCGGCCCGGGGGTGGGGTGCGCTGCGCGGCGCGGCTGCCGAGCCCCGCGGGGGGGTCCCGGGCGGGCCGGCGGCAGAAGCTCCGCGGGAGGCTCGGTGGTGGCCGCCGGAGCGAGGCGGGGCTCGGCGGCTGCTCGCTCCGCCGGAGCAGCCCGGCTCCCAGCGGCTCTGGTGCACGGTCCCGAGGTCCCGAGCGGCTGTTGGACAGGTCGGTGCGTTGCGGGTCCGTTGGAAACGGTCGGTGTGAGTTAGGAAACTTTGCCAAACCGGGAACGATCTCCTCGGCTTTGGCTTTTGTAAGGTGTTTTCGGTAAAAACTTTATCAACTTATAAAATACACAGTTTGGTGAATTGCTTGGGGAGGCGGGGAGGGAGGTTCTCGTTGCGCACCAGCTCTGTCGTACTACGGGCGTTTGTTTGCACAAATCCTAAAAACTTCCCGAATTTGGGGCAAGACCTGCCCCACCGAATTCACAGCAGAAGTAGAAGCACGGACTTCACGACTTGCTGTCCGATCAGCTGCTGGAAGCTTTGCCATCTCATCTGGATGGCACAAAGCAGCTCTACCTGAGGCCTCTTCTGGGTATTCCAAAAGGGCATCTGGGGAGGGAGGGGATGGTCAGAGAGCGAGCTGGAATTCTCTGCCCCAAACTCTTTGGAAGTGCTCTTCACAGAAGTAAGCCTATGTGCAAAGGAAAACTGTTTTCCAGCAACTCAGGGCCAGGTTTCAGTGTCTTCCCAGCTATGAAATGACTCTCCTGTGCTCACTGCCCTCTCTCATTCACAAGTAGGTCTCTGATACGGCTGCAAATCTTTAACTGTATTTATCGTGCCATCAAAAAGAGCCTGGATGACTACCCAGGGATACACGTCTTCTGCGTGCTGCTTTGACAATAATAGTTTGTTCATAGCTCCCATGAAAAGCAACAAGGTCGGTATGAATAATGATGTAATCACTGTTAAAGGCCAGGAAATTAAAGTGAATCGAGAGCAGGGATTCTCCCACACTTCATGCTCTTGTCTTCTCCTTAAACTAGAGAGTTCCACGTGACTTGTGCGTGTCCCCTTCAGGAACGTAAAAATGTTCCCCTAGTCCTTTCATCCTCCTGTGCGCTGTGGCTGCAGCATCCAGGAGTAAGGAAAGAAGGGTTTGATGTGTGGAGGGGAGAACGGCAGAGCCTGGATTATACCTCCTTTATATCTTAGCCCTTTTGCATTCCCACAGCTTAAAGAGAACAGCAATAATTCCTTTAATTTGCTGTTGCTGCAGACCTTTGACCTCCTGGTCGCGTTGCTTACACACCGACCCTGCTCAGCGATGCGTTTGAGACGTAACTTCACAGGAAATTTAGTTTCATTGCCTCATTAGGCTTCAGCCAGCGCTGTAGTAAGGACTGTGTGCTCTGGAGTGATTCAGCTGCCAGAAAGAGAGATGTCCAATGTCGACCCTTGTGAGCAAAGGCCTGGGCTTAAATTCCTGCCCCAGAGAGCGTATCAACAGCTCCTGCTCGAGTTCAGAAGTAATTGCTGACGCAGTAGAGTCCGGTAATTTATGAATCCACTATAAATCAGGGAGAGACAAGTGGACCAAATTCCCTGAAAGATCATGTTGAAATCACATTGAGATTGAGTTATTTCGGGGAGTAAATTAAGCAGTGTTTAGGCTGGCAGTGGAAATCCATTCATTAAGGAACAGTCCTTGAATGAATAGTATTCAGTTTACTATTTTCAGAATGTTCCTAATCCAGATCGGTCTCGTGGCCTTCCTAGTTCCGGGCTCTGATGACCAGACTCCAGCTGTAGCTCTGGGACTGGTGGGTGGGAGTCAGGGCTCCTCATCCCCAGGACGGGTTTGGGCTGTGTCGTCAGCGCTTGGCCATCGCGAGGGCTGAAAACGTCGGCAGCTCGTGCTCTGCTTTGCCTCTTTCATTCATCTTGAGCTGCCCGGTTGAGTCACCCTGAGGTTATTGAGTTCCCAGTAGCTTGATCTGAAGCATGAGGATAGAACTTGTCTTAAGGATTTAAGACATATATATGTCTTACATATCTGTCTTTTAACTCCTACTGAATTTAAGGATGAAGTTCAACAAATGGTTCCAAGATTTGTAGGCAAACTCCAAGTCAAATTTTGCCATCAAACTCTAAGTAAGATGGAGGGAGGAATGGCCCGCGCAGAGTGGAATCGAGCTCAGAATTTGTCTTCCTGAAGCCCGCTGCCCAACCAGGCATGTGCTGGGCCGTGTCTGCTCTCATTTACACCGCGGCCATTTCTGGGCTGAGAACCAAATTTCTGCTGTTGGGATTCAAACATTAAAAAAAAAAAAAAAAGCAATCTTTTAAGAAAGGCTTTTTCTCTTTGCCACCACCATCTTCATGCAAAAATAATCATTTGAAGCATCAGCACAGAATCTCAGATACCACTGGGGATTGGCAACGTACCTGTTCTCTCCTGCTGTGCAGAATTAGAGAGCGGTACGTAAAGGGAGAACATAGATAACTGTCAAATTCCAGCAAAATATTGACCACAGCCTCTTCCTCTTCCGAAAATTCCTCACATATAAACCATCTTTTGGAGTTTTATCAAGCCAAGCTATTTTCGTGGCTCTAAAAACCTTTTCTTTCAGTCCATACTAACAACAGAATGATTTTCTTCCGTAAAACACCGCGAACCGCTGCAGCAGATGTCGATTTATGTCAACATCAGCTGCTTTTCTTCTCCATTACCCTTTCCGCTGGATCTTTGCTTATCTAGCAGGTCCTGTCTTCGTGACATTCCAGTGTCACGTTGAATGTTTTCTCCTGTCTGGTGACAGAAAGCTTGACTCAAGTCCTTCTCAAAAACCGGCGGTGTCATCCGCAGGACGGTCATTATGCAATATCGATGGAAAAGTCACGGATACCCACATCTTTGCTGCGGGGCCTTCACCTGTTCCTTTGGTTTGTCATCTCTTTATCCTCCCTCTGTAGTAATGTCAGCTGAGATATTTCACGCTGCCTTCACCACGGAAGGAGAAGCAGGCCCCGGTCCTGCTGCGGCAGCCGTAATCCTTTCTCCTGAGGTGGTTTGAGCGGTTTACCTAGGATTTTTTGTTTTATCATAGAACTCTCTCCCTTTTCAGAAAGCTCTTTTCTAGGGGAATCCTGGCTCTGAACCGGAATGAAGAATAAACTCTCGTACAGCAACTGCTTTGAAGTTCATAAATAATTCATGCCCTTTCCCCCGCTTTTACGGTGTCACTGGGAAAATCGGGAAAACAGCATTCAAAGGAAATCCCACTCCTGCATTGTGTAGTCAGAGGATAACTTTCTAATATGAGGCTGGAAATTAATTCATAAAAGTACAAATTGTATGCTAACGTGATAAATGCCTGCATAAACAAACAGCAGAAGACAGAGCAACATTTGAAGGGCATCCCAGCCTGCCCTCTTCTCAGTCTACGAGACCATTTCTAAGGAGGATCCCAGCCAAGCTTGATCCAGGATGCAGAAGCTTTTTCCAAGTCACTTTAAACCCCCCGCTTGCTGTAGGAGCCACCAAGAGCCTTTGTTCAGAGGGAGCTCAGTCCGCTTAACAAACCACCCTGCAGCCCGTGCCCAGCGTTCGCGTCTTCTGTCGTAAACTGAAAATATTTCTGGAGTGAAACAGGGTAATTGCAAATGTTTTTTCCTGGCCTATGCAGAGCAGAGCAGGAGTGATGCACAGAGGGTTTTACGGAACAGGGCTGCGCTTGCCTTCAGCTTTCCGGCTCAACCCCAAGGAACACTCTCCAAATCCGTTGTACTACTGCATGTACTATCACAATCCACCCTCAGTACTTCAATGGCTCAGTAGTGATTCAGAAGGGAAAAAAAAAAAAGCAAAAAAAAAAAGCATTGCAGTGATTGAATGAGGTAAATACAGCTTCCAGCAAGGCACGGCATTTTTTAGTACCAACAGTAGGAAAAAAAAAAGAAATCCATTGAATTTACTGCGTGTATTGTGCTGGAACTCTCTCAAAATACACGTGACCGCAAACCTGGTGGGATCCTCTCGTGCTTCCAAGTCATCCCTCCAGACAGGTCCTTGGGGACATTTTTGTAACTTGCTGGGTCTCCCTTGGTGTGGGTGAGGGGAGGAAGCCTCTGGAGAGTTTCTGAGGAGAGCCTTGACTTTGTAACACCCTCTATCCCCTGAGAACAGCCCAGACAGAGGACTATAATGACACGCAGCATGGCTCATCCCTCTTCTTCTGGCATTTCAAGAGGAGAGATAATTACGAAGATGGCTAATAGACGGAAAAGGAAGACGGTTTCATTCTTTACCTTGCCTGCTTTTGCTGCAGTTTAGTCATAATAATGAGAGTTTTTGATAAGTGAGCTTGGGATTGAGTCACTGGTATCTTGAGTGAGTAAATAGCTTTTGGTATTAGTGTGAGGAGCTAAGCAGAGCGATCTTGCGCTGTTCCTGGTTGCCGGCAGGCAGAAAAGGGGAGGAAGCACCTCTGGAGAGGGGAGGGGAGATGATCCTTGGCTCTCCTTCTTCCCACCCCAGAGGACTCACCTTGAAAAGCCCTGGGTCAGCTGACGAGGTGTCCGAGCAACCCCCACCCTCCCTCAAGCTCATGGGAGGTGCAGGCACCCAGTAGGTTTGAGAGTCCACGTGCCTCGTGGCGGCACCTGGGAGCGGGGACAGCCAAAACCAGTGACCGACTGGGAGCGCGCTCGTGCTCTCACGTGGTGTTCGTGGCACGGCGCGTCGGAGAGGGGAGCTCAAGGCGCTGAGCCAGGCGTTATCTCCCAGCCCCTGCTGCTTCTCGTTAGAGTCTTTTGCTCGTTATGCGCAGAGACACTGGAGTAAAAGACTTTGAAAGGTGTTGGTTGGTGCATATCATCACAATTCACCTTTGGAATTCAAGAATAGGAGCCTATTATCGTCGAGAGGCAAGGTGATTGCTGACACGGTCGGCTTTATTTTTGTTTTTACTTCAGTTGGAAAAAACCCTGGAAACCACGGGGGCAGAATAATGAGATGATGCACTTTTCCCTGTAATGATGGAGACAATACAAGGCAGCCATGGAGAATGACGTCCCAGCAGCCAAAGCACTTCATCCATCTCAGCCACTGCTCCTGTGAACATATTATATAATAATGGGTGTTCTTCTACAAAAAAAAAAAAAAAAAAGAAAGATCTCTCTCTCTCCTTCCCCTAAATATCACCAGGGGAAGCCATTAATTCTACCCTAGTGTTAATCTGTTCTATCACGATGATATATCCACTCACGGATAGCGTATATCCATTAAACCTTCCACCCTCGCACAGAAAGAAAAAAAAAGCCAATAGCTCATTGTTAGAAAGACTCAGGGATGAATTTCTTTATCTTTAAGCAACTGATCATACAATCGTCCGACTTTTCCTCCAGGAGTCCAGACTCCCCACACTGAGACTCTTTTATCTAAGTGTCCAGAACCTCTTTGCCTGGCCGGTGAAGACATAACTGGCATCTCACTTTTGGGCTAACCAGAGCCTTGCCAGACTTAACCCTTTATTCCCAGCTGTGAACACGAGCCGGCACGGCACGGATTTGGGGAGCAAGTCAGGGAACCAAGCGTTCATTCAATTAGTGGCCCATCATGAGCTGGAAAGCGAATGAAAGCTGCAGACAGGTCCTGGCATGGCAGGCACATCCCCACAGAGTGAAGAAAGCAAGTGCTGGGCTTCTGGCAGCCGTAAACTGGCATGTTCAGCGATAAAAATCTGACTGCTGCAGCACAAAGGAAAAATCCATAATATTCTTAATAAAATGAACAATAGAATCCATAGCTCCTCGGGCTATCGGTTCAGCTTCTCCTGCAGCCTATGCACCTCTTTACACGCAAGCCATACGGGCAAAGTTATCTTTAGTCAGAAGCACATCTTCTTCCAGCGTAAAAATTGAGCTTGTGGAGCACGACTCAGCAACAAGGAGCAAGTTCACGTGTCTATCACGTCAATCGGTGGACAGGGCCCTACTCAGGATGGTTAAAGGACCTTGTGTAGGTGACGTGAACTTTGTAGGACGGGGTCCTGGAATGGAGGTCTTTAAAGGAAAGTCTACAAAAGGCTACCCAGCTGCCGGCACGTCTCTGGAATGAGAACTATAAAGCAGTGCTTTTATGGTAGCATAAAAAATATTTACAAAACCAGTTGTAATTCCTTGTGTAGCCAGTCCGTGGGCCGTTCCACGCGTGGAAATTCCAGCAACAGGCTGAATCCCAGGCTCGCCGTCAATGAACCGACAACCTCATCTGCCAGGAAACGAGACCTTCCTGTCACCAGCAGGCGCTTTTAGAAAGAATTCATAATATTCACAATATTTCGTTTTGCTGCGTTCGTTTTAGTTCTATCTTTTTTTATACCATTTCCACAATGTCCCTGCTGCTTTGCCTAGCTATTAATAATTTCAAATCCTTATTCAAAATCTCGTGGAGAAAATAGTAAGCTGGTTAACATCCTTGCAGAGGATTAAGTATGACCTGGAACCCAGAGTCTTTCTAAAGCATTTCCGTGGCTTTTTCCTTATAATTTCTGACTTGAAAGGCTATTGTTATGACTGCAGGACTGCCAAGTTGCAATGCTTGATTTATTATGTACAGCAGGTGGCTGGTAGTTCACATTTATCTCAAAACGAATGCTATTGTTTGTTGGATTGTTTTTATTTTATTTTTTTTTTTTGTCCCGCAGCTTTCCTTGGGAGGTTGGTGGTTCTGTCAGCAATGAGATGACGATTCATATTTTTACCACAGGACCCAGTGAGTCATCCTGTTAACTCCAGTGAAATACATGCTTGCCAGTCGTCGTGCCACGGTAAGGCTGAGGGGTTTTGCACTTTCTTTTGAAACATTATTCAGGAATTAGTCGATCATATACATTCCATAGTACAAATAATCTTTACCCAAAGCTGCAGCTTCTCAGTGATGACCACATAGACCAAGCATTGCACACCACACCTTTCTTTTTTTCAAGTTATCAAAGTATTTTAGAGCAAATGGGAAGGCTGCCTGTTCCTTGTGCCATGCCATTTACAAGGGCTGGTTTGTCTCAACCTGGAGGCCGTGTAAGAAGGAACCTCATGTGTTGTTGGAACCGGTACAAAGGCAGTAATATCTCTGGCCTTGAAAACGTTGCCTTGTGAGGAGATCCTCATGCAGCTACGTGAGTCATAGTTGAAAAATTTGGCATCCAAAAACCCCCAAATCTCCAGCATGACATAACATAGGTTATATATTCATACTGCTGGCCCAAATTAAAGTCCGTAGTTATTTTATCCCTCCTGAGATCTCCCAGCTCATCAAGCCAATATCCTGGAACGTTCCAGTCCAGGTGCAGGCTGCTCTGTTCCTCTTTCCAGCTTGGTGTGTAGGCTGCCCTTGGGTTGTCCTACTCGGTGACTCGGCAACTCCCTTTCATTTGGGAGAAGGGCCAGTGCAGGCTGCTACATGACTCTCTCGCTTTTCCCTGTTCCTCGGGTTGGAGAAGAGGTAGGACACATTTCTGTCGCTAAAGTCTCTCCTACTTCTCTGGTTTACTTGTTCTGCCCTTGAAGGTGATGTTCGGTGGCACAGTCCAAGTAAACTGCTGAAGGCTGTTTTGCGCACCGTGCAACCTTATCTCGGAGGAGAGGAGCATATGGCCTTGAGTTATCATTGGTGATTTCAGGGTAACTAGATGGTAACTGTACCGAAAACTTCTGGCAACTCATGCGTGACCTCACGAGAACGGGGTAAACAAACAGTAGCTTCCCTGCACCCATTAACATTAATGGAAGGAAAAACTGATGAAAAGCTGTCGAATCAGTTTAAATATGACCCCACTTAGGATGCCCCAGATGCTTTACTGAGTCTACTTGTCTCACACACATTTACACGATGACTGGGAACTCCTTCCACGTTTGACGTTCTTGCCTTCAGAGCCGGTACCAGCTGCAGCCCTTAAGTTGGGGACCACGCAAAATCTGTTTTAAATTGTCCAGAAATGTACCTTTGAATTAAAATAAAGCTTTAGCTTTAGCTTTATTTTAATGGAAATCATTAGTGACGCATGTAGAGTGTACGCAACGAAACCAACCCAGAGACCTAAGGGAATTGCCATAGTTACTTTGGTCATCGCCGGGGTAGCCCCCAAAAGCGACTACGGCAACTGGCAAGACCTTTTACTTCATCTGCAAAAGGTCCCTTCACAACCAATTTCAAGCACAAAGCAAGGACAAGGGGAGCATTAAAATATTCCCTGGAATTGTTGCAAACCAGACAACTAGGGGAGCGGAGAAAGGCAAAGGGAAGAGAACGGAGCTAACGCAACTGCACCAAAGTTTTTTCTGACGTACGCCGCTTGAGAACGCCAGCACGTTGCCAACCCTTGGGAAACACACTGAAGCAACATTCTAGAATATATATATATATAAAAAAAGAGATTAGCATCCCTGGAAAACCAAACTCCTACTGATTTGCTCCAAACCCTGCTGATGAAAAGGAGAGCCTCTAATTTCCATCTAAAAATAAATAAGAAAAATTAGCAAAATTACGTCTAATGATCCCGAGGTAGCTAAACATTTTTCCACATTGCGACCACATCATCAGCTGAAGGCGACTGCTCAAGGGCAAGTTGGAACTTGAAACAGGGAAATATTTTCCTAACCTTGTAATAAGGGTAATATATCACAAAACAGGACTAGGTCTGAGCCATCTCAGTCTACATTTCTCTAGACAGTATATGGGAAAAACAACCCAACACCCTTAAAACTACTTTTCTTCATTGTTTTATCTGGCAGAGATCTTAACTCAGGCAAGATTCAGGGTTCATTGCAGTTTACAGCAACTTTTTAGATCCCATAAACGAAAAACTAAGAAAAATCCTTAGGAGAGAGTCTCAGTAAGTTACAACTACTGAAGAAGTCCTCCTAATAAAGTGCAGGTTGCAAACTGGAAGCAAATTAACAAATAATTTTTTTTTTTAAAAAAAGTTTACTTCTATCTCTAAATTAATTATATTCTCAACAACTTAATTCCTGACTTTTCTAGGGCACTTTCCTTACTTGTCAACGTCGAAGACATTATTTCAGCACAGAATTCTTCGTAGTTATCGTAAGACATTTCTCAGACATTAATATTGAGGCTCTGACCAGATTCTTCAGGCCTCACTTTAAATAAATGACATTTTGAGGTACGATTCTTCAACACAAAAGAGAGAGTTACTGACACTGCCAAAGAGTTTATACAAACATTTCTCCTCCCAACCGTCTCCCTCCACCCAGGGTTGTGCTACTTTCCAAATTCACGTGGCTTTTCTGTAACAGCTGCTTTGAGTGATGAACATGGACTGGGATGTTGTAAAGGCTACGAAGGGTGGGTGGAGGTCTTTCATGGGAATAGTTTGTGGTAATAAATTAAAGATGGAATTGGAATAATAAATAATATATATATATAAAAATAATAAATGTCAAGCCATAAGCATGTAAAATAGGCGGTGTTATGGCACAAATTCCTCTCTCTTTCAGTTCAAATCTCATCTCTTCAGGAAGATGTGTATTTGTCACTACACATGCACAGATCTATATATTTCTCTGTTATGTATTTGGAGTTATACGCTACTTAAACCATGCCAGGAATTCCATGGTTGCGCCAGAGCTGTAGGACTGAATCCAAGACCTTCACACCAATCAATTCGGCGACAATTAAACTCCCAACTTTGGTCCCAATTTTTAAACCACACATTTAACTTCAAGCACATGGTTAATTCCGTTCGTTGTAACGAGGCCAGAAAGGTGCTTGGAATTACACAGGCTCTTAATGAGTTTTCTTGGGAGCTGAAACTATACTGGAAATACGTGAAAAATGGCTCCATAACATTCCCAAGCCATTTGTCAGTTCACAAGTAACTTGAAATTACTAAAATATGCCAGGCTGTGGAATCTGAAGGCGAGGGAAGGCAAATATACGACAACGTACATATGTCTGTAGTCACCACTGATAAAGAAAAAACAGCGTTGACTTTTTTTTTTCCCCAGCAGTCTTCTTAGTAGGATTTTACTTTATATTTACCACTCAGCTTTAGCTGGAAAAAAATATGGTTTAGCCATCTGTCGGCAGAACTGTTTCTGGATGTTTCAGGAGCACGTTGGCAGCGCTGGCAGATTGCTGAAAGTCACACACACTCGAGGAGAAAGCAAAATTAGGGTAATTTGTGCATGAAAAAGAAAGAAATCCCTTTCAGTAATCAAAGCTGTTTTCAGAAGCTGCACCTCCATCTATGAACGGTCTGAGCAGTATTTTCCCAGGGGTTGAGGATATCCACAGCTGACTCCGGAGAGTAAAGGAGCGCCAAAAAACATGTGCTTTTATTTCCATAGGAACAGTTTGCGGTAATAAAGGAATAAGCATGGAATTGGAATAAGAAATAGCTAATGTAAAGCCATAAGCACGTAAAATAGGCGGTGTTATTGACGGCAAAAAAATAGTGTGATAAAATTCGGCAGCAATCCTTCCTGACGAACCATCTGAGCATTAACTACCCCCAAAGAGCCAAGGAAGCACGAGTGGGCGAGAAGGGACAAAGGACGAAGGGATTTTCATGGATTCTGGAAGTTTTGTTGAGCTCCAAACTGTTTCTGTTCTGTCGCATCGATTTTATTTTGAGGAGTCAGTAAGGTGAAGATTTGCATCTTTCGTTACACCTGGGAGATCTCATGCCCAACAGTGTTTTTCTTTTTCACAGTTCCTTAAGTGCACCTCTTATTTATTCACTGTTAATCACGCCCAATTAGATAATTGTACGGTTGTGTTCAATCATATTCACAGTACACATAAATAAAATTTAAAAATAAAGCGTTCACATTCCCACTACAAAATTTCAATGAAAAAAAAATCCACATATGATCAGTTAGAAACATTTTAATCCCAATATTGCGGGGTTTGCACCTTTTTTCCCACCCTCATTGTGAAAT
>JAOXNV010017898.1:0-15878 GCA_028565915.1 Momotus momota
GGGGGCGGGGGGGGGGGGGGCGTGCGGGGGGGGGGGGGGGGGGGGGGGGGGGGGGGGGGGGGGGGGGGGGGGGGGGGGGGGGGGGTGCGCCGGGCTCCGCGGGGCCGGGCCGGGCCGGGCGGGCGGCGGAGCGGCAGCGGCGGCGGTCCCGGCGAGACGAAAACCCTTCCCCGGCCCCACCGACACGTCAAATAGCCCCGATGGCGGCCGCGCTCCGAGGGGGCCGGCGCCGCGCACCAATCCGCGCCCGGCCGGGCCCCCGGGGCGGGGAGAGCCGCCGGTGGGGGGGGCGAACCGCAGCCACCGCCCCCGCCCCGCTCCGCGCCGCCGCGTGGGGGAGAGCCGGGAGCGGAGGGTTTGGCGCGGCACGGCTCGGCTCGGCTGGCAGAGCATGGCATGGCACGGCACGGCTGGCACGACATGGCACAGCTCAGCCATCATGGCATGGTGCTGCTAGTACAGCTCGGCGTGGCGTGGCATAGCTCAGCCTACATGGTACTACCTTGGCATGGCACGGCACTGCTGGCACAGCTTGGCTAGCGTGGCATGGCACCGCTTGGATGGCACGGCATGGCTCCGCTGGCAGAACATGGCTTGTTCGGCTCTTGGGGTAGTGGCCAAACCGTCACCAATCATTTCACACCATTGATAAACACACGACCATCAGGTGTGAGTCCCGGGCACCTGCAACACAACGAATGGTGACGACCTTAACCTGGGTGCCCCCCAAAATGGCAGTTCCCATAAGTACCAAAGCACTCCTTTCTTTCAAGACTTTTCTACTCTCTTTGTTTTGCAGAAGCTTAAAATTTTGCCAGTGACAGTGCAGGCTGCTGTGTAACTAATTAAGCTTCCCAACAATTAACTTCCTATTTCTAGTTACTTTTCCCAGATATCTTTGAATTAAATTCACAAACCTCTGGGGCTCCACAAGTGGGAGGGGGAGCTGAAAGCCACCATCCCACCACGATCAGCCAGGCTCTTTCCACAAGGATTCAAGGCACACAGATAAATCTTGGAGCTTCATATCATTGCATCCAACCTGGAGCAGTATCCAGTGTGTGGCAGCTGCCAGGTCCTTCTAGGGCAGGGAGCTGTTCCCCTTGTTCTTCTGGGCTTCAACTGGGAGCTGGTGGGAGACCCAGGGTTCGGGGAGAGATGTGCAAAGAGATGGGGATGTGGGGGTCACAGGAGAAGGACGTGCGGGCCGGGCTGGGATGAGTGCTGGAAACTTCTGGCCTGGAGAAGGGTGATGTAGCGGGTTTAGGGGAGGAAGGCAGGAGCTGAGTGGATGCTCCTCCACCTGCAAAGCAAGGTGGCCACATGTTGCAACAGCACACGCTGGACCCATCTGCCGGGTTGAGTACCAAAAAGCAAAGGAATGAGTGGTTAGTTAGGTGATGTCATCACTGTGCTGCTAAAATCAAGGCTTATCTGGAACAATTCCCCACTGAGAGCCCAGTAACCCAACCCACTAACCAGCACCGTGTGTCGCTGATATGTTTGTGACTCTGGATTTTTGATATCTTTGTGTTTTCCCTCTTGGCTGACAGCTCATCATTTGCCTACAGCAGGTTGATGGCGGTTGCTGGCGGTGGGACCGGTGGGGAGGAGCCAGCTCTGGGGCTGGGTGCCTGCTCGGGGCAGCACCACGGCACAGCCCCACCTCTGCCCTCCCTGGTTTGGGTTTCAGTCCCTCCTGCCAACCCCAGAGAGGGGAAAGGAGGAGTGAGGCAGACACCTCCAATTAATCATATTAACTCCTGACAGATGCTTTATGTTCCAACAATGTTGCTATTATTAAGTTCACGTGGCCACCTCTCACCAAGCCCGTCTGCTGTGGGTTCTGGGAAAAAAGGCTTTGCTGGATTTCCCCGGCGAGCGCCGGCATCGCCCCGGTGCAGCCCGACGTCAAGTCTCGCTTCTCCAACCGCTATCAATCATGCCGATGGTTGGACCTGTCAATTTTCCCTCTTTGTGAGGCTTTTTTCTTCTATTTTCTTCCCCTCCCAAAGCCGACCGCAAGATTGATTCAGTCCGGAGAGCGGGGATGAAAACGGAGAGGTGCTGCCTTTCAAAGGAGCCATTCAAGTAAGGAGGAAAGGGAAAAAAAGCTTTTCCTCAAAGTCACTCGAGTCGTACGCCAACAACAACACGGCCTTAACAAAATAACATAAAATAAGGTGGGACAAGTGCGTAAGAGTGGTAGAACGGCCACAGATGCTGACACGGAGGGAGGGCACGAGACAGCGATAACTCCAGGGCTGAGTTTACCCCTCCTCCAGAGCTCAGGTCATTTCAAAGGCCTAATCCTGCCCTGAACGTGTCTGGGAGCGGTTGGTGTTTGCTGCATTAGAACTTCATCGAAGAGTCGTCATGGATAGTGGTGAATCTGCTCAGTGCCCTTATCGTCTGCTTATTGTCTGCATGGGTCCTGTGTTTGTTAAGGACACTGGTAACCAGAGGGAGAGAAAATCAAACTTCCCCATTTCCTGTTCAGTTCTGCTCCACAACAAGTCACTCCCTGCTTAGAGTCTGCCTGTCACAAAGGATATTCAAATAAAATAAGCGAGACCACTTGCCAAATAAAAATAACACAGGCACCAAATGAAAAGCAAAATATTTTGAGTAAAAGTAAAGCCAAAGAAGACAACAAGCTCCGTCAGCTTTCTGAAATGACCGATGATATTTTTGCTCCCTAATCAGGACTTGCCTCACCTGGGCTCCTGTTAAAGAGGTTTTGCTTTTCCGAGGACAGATCCCCAGTGCAGAGCCTCAGCTGCCGCTGGTGGACCCTGAGGGTTCTGCCACTGGGCCGTGGGAGAGGGAACTGTGGTTTTCTTTAAGATCTTTCAGCAACTTGGGATGGCTCCTGGGCAGGGCTTTCAGGTGACACGCACCACGGGGGTGCCCCTCGCTGCCCAAAGCCCCTTTCGGCCTCGTCCCACTGGCTCTGGGTGCTGCAGAGAGACGCTTTCCAGAGGAAGGCACCCAGGGTGCAGCAGGAGTTTTCAAAGAGTGAGAGAAAAGGCAACTAGGAAATGAGCGAAAAAAGACAACGAGGAAATAATGAGTGATGAGCAGGGACATCCGCGAGTCCTCGAGGAGCCGGGGGTGCCGAGTGGGCAGGGAGCGAGGTCCAGCCTCTGCGGTGGAGAAGGATGAAGGCACCTGAGAGCTGCAGCCTGCATGGAAAATTGTGGTGGGATGAGATAAGACATGAATTTAAATCACTGTAACTCTTCCAGTATCTCTCCCTGCTGTTCTCTAACTCCAGAATAAATACCTTTCCCATTCCACCACTGCTGGGTGCAGGGAAACTGGGAAAACGCTCCTCATCCAGGTCTGTCTGGGAGCTCCTGGGGTGTGTGGGGGCAGCTCCACCACCCCACCAAGCAACAGGGACCATCTCTTCCCTGAGCCAGGCACTAAGGGGATGCTGGCTGAGGGACAGGGCTCCAGCGCGTCCTGAACAGGTCCCACAAAGGTCCCAGCCGTGGCAGGGGGGGAGTCAGGGAACGGTCCGGCCATCGCTGCGGGATGGGGATCCAGGACACTTCTTAAAAGCCGAGCTTTTCCCTGCACGTCAGAGCTTGCTCTGTACCTGCTGTTTCATAGGTAATGAGCTTCTTCAATTAGCCACCCTGTAAATGAGGAGTGGCCGTCGCCTCCGTGGAGGGAAAAGCTTCGGAGTCAGCAGTTTCCCTGCTCCGCTCTCATCTCCGAGTCTCACCTCTCCCCAGCGCCGCGCGAGCCGAGGCCTCGCTTTTAGCTGCAGAACAAGTGCATAAAAATGATCTTATTTATTACAGGAGACATGTTTTAAAACAACTGACAAAATTGCAAGATGTAAAACGACAGGCAAGTGCTTTTTCTTTTTTAAACCCATATAGACTTCTGGCAATGATAAAAATAGTGTTTTCTTTTTTAAAGTTGGAATTAATCTTTCTTTCCAAAGCAATCATGTAGCAGGAAAAGCAGGAAGACACTCAGATATGAACTGATCCTCACAGGGAGATGGTTGCTTATTGAGCAGCCGGGCAGCTCACTTCCCTCTGCAGAACGATCCACATTAAAGAACAAGAACGGCAAGAACATTAAAGCAAAGAAAAAAAAAGGTGAGGGTTGGGTTTCCCCCCCCCCTTCCCTTGATGTGTGACTAACAGCTGGTTTTCTGTGTGACAAATCAGTGGGGTCTTCCTGTTGTTGATGTAATGAAGCCGTTTCCTGGTGTGAAATTCTACGGGATAAATTGCAGGAGGGGGAGGAGAACATCCCGCACTTATCAGAGTGTTTCGGAGGGGAGGAAAGCTCTGTGCTCCGGCAGGGATGGGCCGCCCATCAGAACTTGAGGCTTTTTTTTGGGCCTATTTATCTCTAATTTTCCTGCTGCTGCAGCAAAGCAACGGCCTTAACAAGGAGGGGTTGTCGGCGAGGACAGTTTGGGATGTTTTCCCTGTGAGCTTTAACATTGCGGTCGTGCTGCAGAGAGCTGTACGCAGCGGTCCAGCTCAGCTGCCTCAGTTTCCCCACCTGTAAAATGGGGGGTGACACTGACCCCCAGTGACCATCACCAATCGAGCAGTGGGAAGGGATCCTGGGGTGTCCCAGCACTGCCTGTGGCACCAGCATCCCAAAAACATCCCAGGGCCGTGGGTGTTTCCCACGACTGGCACCAGCTCAAGTGCTTCTGGGGGATCTCGGTGGATTTCTCTCCATCCTCAGACACTCGCAAAAAAAACCAAACAAACAAAAAAATCACTTTTACCTCTGTTTTTCTTTTTTTTCTTTGCCAGTATTAGTTAATTAAACTATGCAAATTAAAACAACTTAATTTCTATAATATCAGGACCAGAGCCTCAAACCATTTGGTGTAGCTCATCTGGCACGTACATTACATAAAATGTTTGGAGCGGCTCTAATAAAAATGAGAAAGGCTGTAAATCAAGTTTAATTTATTCATTTTCTGTATGGTATGAAAGCATGCCAAAATCAGATTATTTATGAGCCCTTCATAACAATAGGCATTTTTATTGGTTGCAAATGACAAAAGGGGTTCTCAGAGGGATTTTTTTATTTTTTTCTTTTCCTTCTTTTAAATTTTTTGAATGCCTTTTCAGAAACATTTATTTTTTTGGACTCTATGATCTCGAAGAAAAATATTGAATCATTGATATAGTAAAAATAATTTATATTTAGATACTGAAAAACACATCAGACTTTAAAACATACACAGAGCTAATCCAGCCCAAAGGCTCAGGCGAGTGCCGCACCACAGGTTAAAGAAAAGAGCTGTGATTTATATCCACTTCCTTAAATTTCCCATTAAGAGTATAATCTCCCATAAGTCTTTCACAAAATGTCTGAGCCACTCGGGGCTTTTTTTTTTTCCCCTTTTGCTTTTCCAGCTCCGCTTGGCGGGTTGCTGGGCGCACACGTGCTCTGCGTGCACCGTCACACGCGCGTGCCCAGGCCCCGGCCGCGCCGTCTATGGGTAATTCACAAAAATCTTGGTGAGCAGCAGAGGCTCTGTGAGGAGACCTCCCAGGTAAAGCAGGTTACCAGAAAAAATCATTGATAAACCAACCCTGGATTAGCTTTTCAGCAAATTGAAACCACCTTTTGTTCATTTTCTGGCCCAGCTGGACCCAGAGGTGGGGTTGATGACGGGCGCTGCCAGCGGTGGGTGGGCACTGACCTTCGGGATCATCCTGGGATGCTCTTGCTGGTGCCGCGGCGGTCCCGTCTGAGGTGTCTTGTAACAGGATGAGGGTGCTGGGCAGCCCCACTGGCTCTGGGATGGGCACGAGGGGTGACGCTGATGTCCATCCTGACCTCCAGGCCTGTCTGTGCCATCATCTCCGTGATGGGGACAGTGCCGTGTGGAAGTGGATTCCCTCTTGTCCACAGCATCCTGGGCATCGTGGCCAACACACTGGCAGCAGGAGGAGCCAGGGGGACCCCGAAACGCCTCACAGAGGGGGACAAGAGCCTAGCTGGGTTGTGCAAGGGGGTGCTGGCTTCGCCAGCAGGCTCTGGGTAAGTCTGATGGGGAGGGGGCAGAGAGGCACCTTCTCCTTCAAGAACAGGGGCTGTCTGTCCAATCCTAAGGAAACAAAAAAAGGAAAGAAAGAAAACCAGCAAAACAAGAAGAGAAAAAGAGGGAACCCCCTCCCCAGGAGAATTAGCATCCAGGATCTGTCAGTCACTGGGAGCTTTTGGTAAAAGGGGCCCCTTGTCAACCTCTGCCTTTGATGTGACTGGGACGGAGGTGCTCAATTAAAAGCCTATCAGTCTGTAAGTAAATCAACGCCTATCAGGCTTGTCACATCAAACAAACGATTATTGCACGAACCCGCCCACCCCATTAATCTGGCTGTTCCTTCTTGACAGCTCAGGGTCAGGGCACTGTAAATCCTGCACTGGATTGCAGCCACCTGGAGCAGGATTAAAGCGGCCCTGCAGCATGTGCTGCTGCACCCAATTCCTCCCCGGCGGCGAGGGGCACCCGTGGCCCCAGCAGCCGTGGGGTGTCCAGCGCAGGGCTGGGGTGCCCAGGGGAGCTGAACTTTGTGACGTCACGGCCGCTGCTGCAGATGGTTGGGTGGTGCCATGTGGCCGTGGTTTGCGTTGGCCCCGGTGATGCTCAGCTGCGTGGTATGGAGAGCTCAGCATCAGCTTGTGGGTGCTCAGCACTCGGTATTGCCAGCACCTGTCTGGCTGCTGGGATAACGTGGGAGCAGCTCCAAAGATGGCTCTGGGAAGTTGTTGTCCATAGGGATGGTCACACCAGAGCCCCAAGGTCACATTCCGAGGGTGGGCAGCCACGGTGGCCTTGGTGGGCGGTTCCAGCCCTGCTGGGCACTGGGCCGGTCACATCCAAACCGTCGTCAGGAATGACCCTGGGAAGCCTCTGGGTAACTCACACGGGTTGGCCTTTCAGGTGCTCTTTGGGTCTGGGTTAGCAGCAGCGGTCCCCAGAGACACTGGGGGGTTCTCATCACGTCACTCAAAGTGAAGATGACTGGGAAGCAACTGAGGCTCCTGCCTTCATCCGCCTGGACACATGGAGTCACCGGCACTGGGGCTTCAGCTCGAACGGGTGGGCTGGCGGGGAGGAGGGTGCTGGAGCCCAGCAGCGCGTGGAAAGCAGCCGGGGCCATCGGCTCCCAAGAACAAGCGGCTCTATTCAAGGGAAGGCAGAAGCCAAAGTTTCTGGAGCAGCCTCCGTGTTGTGGCGGGAGCAGCCTCGGGGCAGCTGGAGCTTGTGACTCCCGCGCACAGAGGCCAGGGCTGTTTCCATCAAAGAAAAACCCAATCTCGGATCACGAGGGCAGCGCCACGGAGCAAAGACGGGAGTGGGGCGAGCTCAGGGAGGCCGCAGGTTGGCTCTTGGGAAGGGGCCCAAATTCCCAGCACCACGCAGTGATGGGCTGGGGCTCTCGGGATGCTTCTATGATACACGGCCCAGCAAAGCTGCCCCGTCCATCGTGGCCTCGCTGCACCCACCTGCAGAGGAGGGGGCTGCTGGAAAGATGAGGCCGGCGCGAGCAGAGGTGACACCAAATAGGAGACAGACTCTTGCCACGCCACGTTTGATACGGTGACACCGAGTCTTTTGCCGATAAGGGGCCTCGCCTCCCTGCGAAAAGCCATCACCCCTCGACCCTGCCCCGCGCACCCGCCCCGTCTCTCCCACACATGTCAAGCAACACCCGCTCACCCTGGCACCCCACTGTGCCCACATCCCCACCAAGACTGTGTCTCCACCGTGCCCATGTCCCCACCAAGCCTGTGTCCTCACCATGCCCGTGTCCTCACCAAGCCCATCTGGCTCTGCCCAGTCCCAACTTCACAGACAGTGGGAGATGCTGGTGCTGGTGGGCAGAGGGGGAGGACACTCCCTGCTGTCCCCCTGCTGCTCCTACCCAGGTGTGTTTTGTCCACAGAGAGTAGCTGGGGGTGCCCGACCTGGGGGACGTGGCCCTGAGCAGTTTCTCTCCCACACGTGATCAATGCCGAGTTTAAGTAAGGTTTATTGGTATCTGTAATTTAACATGACATATTTCTAACACGAATTACTCTGAGATCATCCTGTGCATAAAATATGACAGGCATCTTTTAAGTGCAAGCATAGTTCTCAGTTAATTTAATAACTGAGATGGAAAATGGAATAGCATTAAATTTAATATTTTACATAATGCTCCTACACTTCCTTCACTTGCTGCTGGCATCATTTGTTTTCCCTTCTTCCTCATTTACAGCCTGCTCGGCCCAAATTGTCCTGGAGCCCGGCCAGGTAGGGGGGTGCAGCCCCCTCAAAGGGCAGCCAGAGCTGCCCCCACCTCTCCCCAACCCGCACAGAGTTGATGGGGTGCTCTGGGCGCCCCCTCAACTCTGCCCTCTGCAGATGTCGGTGTTCGTTGTGTGCCTTGGCACTTGGCACCTCCAAACCCCCGTCCTGGTGGTCCGAGTGCTGCAGCGGAGCCGCTTTGGCCGCCTGTTATTGCTGCTCCTTCCGGAGGGTCTCAGCAGAACGACCTGTTTCATATGCCCCATGCTGAATAACCACACGGCCGCCCTCACGGCCAGGAAACTAAACTCGCTCTTTATTAAGAAAGTGGTTTCCAAGCTGAGCCCGCAGCCAGATCTGGCCCCATGCACACAGGCACGTCCAGCCATCCTCTTCCAAACTCTTGCCGCTCCCCTTCCCTCCATCCCTCCTTTCCTTCAGGCAGCCACCAAGAGCAGATCCCCACCTGCGAGAGCTGCTGCTCAGCACGGGGACAAAATGTGGCCTTTGCTGCAGCGCTGCTTTGAAAACAGCGTGGGACGGACCCCACTTGCTGAGCAAACAGCCTCCTGGGCAGGGGGGACCGAGGCTGGAGGCAGACAAGGGGTTAAATGCAATCCCGCTGGCTAATTTACCCTTCTGCTCCTATCTCTGAGGAGAGGAGGATGGGATGTAATTGTCAGGAGAGCGAAGCCCACTTGACCCGGTGAGTCGGTCTCCGTGGCTGGCTCTGCTCAGCGCCGCTCTCTCGGCAGCCCCCGCGTCACCCTCACCCAGCTCCCGCTGCCCTTCGGCCAGCCCGGCCCTCGCCTCGGCGCGGCTGGGCTCGGAGCTGACCCGTTTTTCCAAGAAAATCACTGGCGCCCGGGCTCCCTGTCCCAGGAGCATCCGTGATGGGACCCACCCCCTGAGCGGGATGTGGGCTGGAGAAGGTGCGAAGCCCCGGGAAGGCCCCGGCCGGGGCTGTGGCGGATGCTCCACGCCGGGTTTTGCGCTCGCCGCGGGATTGGGGAGCGTGGTGGATGCCCGTGCACTGCAGAGGGGATCGATACAGCTCTTAGCTTGTCCCTTCCTATTGAGCCTCTGCGCCTGATTTAAGGGGCTTTGGTAACGCGGGAGCGGCCGCTGCCAACAAGGTGTTAACGCCGAGCTGCCGGGGGTTCGGGCTGGAAAGGAGCTGGCGGGGCCCAGGCAGGATGGATCCCTCCAGCCCCTGTCTGCTCCGGTTCAAAGGGTTCCCGTGGCTGCGATGAAAGGAGGGTTGTTGGAGGGATTAGAGCGGGGAGGGGAGGCCGATGCTGCGGGGAGCGGAGCAGGCTCTTTATCGGAGAGTAGCAGAGCCTGACAGCGCCGTAACTCTCTCTTCTTAAGGAGATGAGCTTGCAATAAACCAAGGAGCACATTAGAGGTAACGAGACAAAATGGCAGGGTTTTGAAAGCCCAGCAGAAGCAATAATCCAGCCTGGAACAGAGCGAGCACTCAGCTCACCTCTGCCTGCTGGAAACACGGCCGCGTTCCTGCTGCGCTGCCAGAACAGTTCTTTACTGTGACTTGGAAAGTCTCGGACGCGGGTTTCAACACCTCGCTCTCACACCACATAATGCAAAAGTTAATTCTACTTTCAGGCTGATGTCAACATTCCCCTTTATTGCCACGGCGCGATGTGAAGACTACATTAATTTGCATTTGCTGTGTGCAAGTAACGCGTTCCAGATAATCATGGTAACTCCTCAAAGGTATAGACGAGAATTTCCTGGATAATGTGCTGGATGGAAAAAGCCGGTGGGATCCAGGAGAAGGAACCGGCATTGTGTGTTTTCATAACTCCACCTGGAAGCAGCGCAGCCCAGAAACAGAGGCTGCAGCCCTTGGCCGGGCTGGCCGGTCTCGCTGCGGGGAGGGCGAATCTGGGGGTCTGGGGCACTGGGCACTGGCACTGGCCTGCTGGGAGAGCACCTCCCAGGGCTCAGTGGAAGTGGGATGAGAGGAGAGACCACGGAGAACTGTAGGAAGGGGTATTCTCCCCCCATATGACTTTTAACAGCAGGCCACTTCTCCATAAACAAACCAACCCATCACTAACGAGCAGCCAAACAATCACTACTTAAAGCAATGTGCTAAAAGGCGGCTGGACCTGATGATCTCCAGAGGTCCCTTCCAACCCCTGCCATTCTATGTTCTATGAAAACCAGACGCTCCAGGCTGAGATAGTAACGACCCTTTGTCTATGGAGCCGAGAAATATATTGAGCCCCAGGTGCCTGCACAGGAACTCGCCTCATGCCCCGCAGTAAATTCACTGGCCTGAACTCAGAGGATCCTGAGTGCTTCAGACGGGATCTATCGGCTGAGCGAATGGATTTTCCATCTTCCCTGATGTATCGCGTGCCCCAGATGATGGCAATGATCGCACATCACAGCTAAAGGCTCCAAGGGCCTTCGCAAACCAAGAGCTGGACTCTGGGAAGCTCATCCCGAAGAAGGCGGGAGCTGCAGGGCGAGGCCGGGCTGGCCGGCACAGGGGGCTCAGCGCTGGGGGTGCAGGAGGGGAAGGGGGACCCTCATGGATGGGATCCATCCTGTATCCCGTCCCCGTGGCCGCATCGGCCACCCGCCCCGCATAAAACTGTGTGCAGGGATCTGGCGACGGCATGTGGGAGCGATGAATTCATTTCCATTTATGATCTGTTATGATGATACCCCTGAAGGATAAAAGTCTATACATAATAATCTCTCTCTTCAGCTTTGTTAACAACTTCAATTAACAGAGAGCTGTGTAATGCTTCATCAGCCGTTTGGATTACAGATGAAATTAAGCCATCATATTTATGAACTACGCAGCGAGTTCGAGGAGGACTCCACATATTTTACATTTAATAACTTGCCCTCTCATTTTATTTATAACGTTAATAATGATTTGGTGGCTGCTTTGGGGGAAAAACATAAATGACAAAGCGCGGAAGCCGGGCGGGGAGGGTAGCGGGGCTGTGCTTTTCTGGGAGCCGCTGCCAGTGCCCAGCCACACACCTCCCGCCTCGCTCCCGTCTCCGTTGGTTTTGATTAAATAGCCCTGAGAACACCAAGACTTCTGCCTTGTAATTGCTTCCCACTCAGCACTTTTCAATCCCAGGCCGAGGGTTAATGACTAAACCCCGCGGCGTGGACCCGGCGCACCCGCCAGCCAGCACATCCCCATCGGCCCCGTGTCCAGGGGCGTCAGGATTCGGGTGCATTTCGTAACTCCTGGCTCCCAAAGGAGGATGGATGCCTCGGGAAGGCCCGGTGCCTTGCCTTGGAAAAAGCCCAGCGATATCACTCCCTCGAGCAGCGGGAGCGTGGCGGAGGGAGGCCTTGGTCCACACATCCATTCTTCTCATCCCTCCTGGCTGCCCATGCCAGGTTGGATCCGGTTAGCGTGTTGGTTTTGGGGCGCTGCTCCTTTCCCGGGTGGCGCTTCCATCCTTCCCCATGAACATACAGGCTGCAAAGATGTCGTGGTGCTCCCAGTCTCCGTCTGGAGCACCGGCACCCTGAGAGGCTGAGCAAGGTTAATTAATTTGAGCAAAGACTGAAGCCTAAAAGATGGGGAGCAGCACGTTGAGAGATGACGGCTGGCAAAAATCATTAGAAGCATCTTTCAACAATCTATATACTGTTATCGATCCTCTTATAGATCATGTTCCTTTCCCCTTTTTTGCAGGATCTTCTGGATCGATACAGCAAGTGCATTGAGACTGTAGCAACACATTTAAAACCTTATAAAAGGTTATTTAGTTGCTAACAGTGCAGCAGTTTCTGCAAAGCCTGCCAAAAGGTTACAGCTTTTTGGGCATCATAAATTACAGACGACAGGGAAAAAAAGTAAGTGCGGTTTTCTTTATTGTCTCCATGATGGATGGGCTCCTGAACAAGACACAAAATACATCATATCACCTTTAATGGGACCACATTTCTGTAGCCATAACTCACAATTTTAAAATAGAAAATGGTGAAATATGGCGTTGTATATTCCACTCCTGACATATTTATGAGTCCTTCCCTTCTTATAAATACAGTGATTGCTATTTCAAAGCAGCATGTCAGGTATGAGCAGAGCACAAACAGCTGCTGCGATTGAAAAATTATAGCCAGAGTTGGACGTTTTCAAAAACTCTCTCTAGCAGCAGTAAATTTACAATGTTTGCACTAACTGTTATTAAAACCAAATCCATATCTTGGCAACAGGAATCCAGAGCTCCGCACCAGCTGGAGCGACGGTGCCGCTGACAGCCGGGGTGAGCCCGGGGGCTGCTCCTGGGGAAGAATTAAACCGCCCTTCGAGGGCCCGCGGCTTGGCCGGGGGGTCCGGCGGGGAAAGCGCCGGAGCCGTCGCGGTGCCCGCGGTAGCTGTGGGTGTCGACCCGCACCGGGCGGGGCCGAACCGGTGGCGGGTGTAGGGCGGGGGAGCAGCGCGGAGCCCCCCCCAGCCATGGGAAGCTGGGGATGCGGGCTCCTGGGCATCGCCTACGCGGGGACGGAGCGTCGTGCCACGGCCGAGGGGAACGTGGCGGGTGTCCTGGGAACGGGCAGGCGCAGAGCGTCGCGCTCCGGCCCCGGCGTCGGTCCGAGGCGGCGGTTTGACGCTGCGCTGACACGCGCCTCGAGTCTGGTGCCATTTCTGTATCATTATTTCCATTCAGTCGGTAAAAGGGTTTTACGAGTAAATACCTCGCGGAAGGAATAATCCTGCCAAGGGCCCTCCTGAGCATCGCCGGCCCCTGGGAGCAGGGGGAATTCTCCGGCCTCATTTAGGCACACAAAAGGCCTCTAATTAGCTTTTTGTTTAGTCCGATTATGAATGTGAGTTTTGACCTTTCAAAGTGATTAGCTTTTGAAGCTAACTAATCTGCATGACATCAGTTTCTAAACTACTATACCATCTAGGAACAGACTTTTTTTGTTGTTGTTCTCTCCTTTTTTTTTTTTTTTTTTTTTTTTTTTTTTATTACCAGCAGCTACAGCAAACTGCTGGGCGCTGTATTTTGGTCCCTGGATGAGGCCTTGCTCCTGCCCATCTGCTCAGCTGCAGCAAGGCCCTCCTCCAGCATTTCAGGGATTTGGGTGCACCCAGGTTTAGGGCACATGGGCTTCCCCCAGCCCTTTCCCAGAGCTCCAGATCTGCCATCGCCGGAAAATGACATCCCCCTGGAAGATCTGCCTGTGGTCCTGCAGCCATTGCTCACCCCAACTCCTTAAGAACCCTGAATTCCCCAGTAAAGCCCAAGGTATTTCCAACTGGGAAGCTGATCCCTCCTCCCAGCCATCCCCGGGATGCAGGAGCAGCCCCAGCCCCAGCTGCTGGCACAGACACGGCCAAGGTCACTGGTGGAGGTGCGGGAACAACGGGCTTTGACACGTGCTTTGTGGTAACTAAATTCAAAACTCTTTATCACCGATTTATATTCCTTTATCTGAGCAAATCCCTCCAGAGGTGCATTTTATTACCCTGGATTATTAAACAAAAAACCTTCTGATAATGAGGCGCTGGGATCTCCGCTGTTGCTTTCAGAGCAGGAGCCTGGCCGCCGGAGACCTGCTCCCACGGCTGGTTTATCAGCCACCGGCCGCTGCACTGCTATCGGGACGGGGCTGCCTCTATCTGTGCCGGCGATTAGCCCGTCCCGCCGTGAGAGTTCGTGTCTCCCTGGCTCATGAATAACGGGAGATAAACTGTTGCTCTGGGTAAGGCGTCTTGGAGAGCGTCTCTTGGCACAAGAGCTCGGGGCTTAGAGGGCTTCATGGGAAGGCAGGGGGTGGGATCAAAGTTTTTGGTGATAACAGCCCCTCCCTCACCTTTCCTCCCCTTGGAGAGAAGTGGGACGAGGGCTCAGCACAGGACTAAGAGCGAGGGAACCCCAAATCTACGCCGAGCTCTGTGCAGTTGGAGGCTAAGCCACGTCCTCCCTGCCCACCCCGGTCAGACCTGGGTGCTGGACCCCCCAAATCCCCCCACATCACTCCATCCCAGACTGCAGCACCCCCAGCAGAGGTTTTGGGACTGGACACCCCCAATCCACGTCCCTGTGACGACACAGACATGCCGCCCCGGTCCCTCCCTGGACCCCCACCCTGCTCCTCCCCAAGCCAGCGTCTGTAATATTTTCTTTCCTGCACACAGGCAGGACCTCGGCGCTGACTGCTCTGGTTTATAACATCGCCGTTTCCTGGCCTGGCTTTATTACATCTGTTCTTTGGGGTATGGTGTTATAAATTGGGTATGTGATGACGCGTAATCACTAACTGCAAAGCCAATACATTTTCGCTGCAACGGCAGCAAGACAAATAAAGGCGAGGGGGAGAGGCAGGCGAGGCTCTGGCAAAGGCAGATCTACAGACCCGCACGGCCGCCCATCAGTTAAAAATCTGATTGGGGGTTGAAAGCAACGTTATCCCAATGGCGCTGGCTTCACTTCCCCGGAGCATGGCCTCCGTTTTTGGGGAGGGTTTTGGTTTTTGCTAAGAAGCCTGACTCTGCATCTCCAGCGCTTTTTTGGGATGCCTGGGGTGTCTATTTCTCAGCTGCTCCAAGTGCTTCATCCTTGGAGGTTTCCCCAGAGCCTGGGGCGGGAGGGCGGCTTAAACCAACACAGACTGAACCTGGTTTTTGATCAGTAATTCAGAGGTTCTTCATGTCCACCCAGAAATATCTCCACAGCTCAGGAGCCTGCCTGTTCTTGGTGAGCCATTAAAGCACCTCTTTGCCCCGTAGCTGCACCGGCAGCGGCTTGAGTCGGCGTGGGGCGAGAGGCAGCCCCAGCCCGAGCTCCGGTGCAGGGTGAGCTGTTGTCCTTAGTAGCAATAATCACTTGTGCAACTGTGCAAATGTGGCTGGCGAAGATGGGATGGGTGATAAATGGGAGGGAGTCAACCAGCTGCAACTTAAGATGTGCCTGTATGCGGCTGCACCGGTTTATCATGATAAATGTCATCGGAAAATCAATTCTCTGTGTACTTTTGGGAATTACAACTATCATTTTGGTGTGATTTATTTGCTGTATAACACGGACAAGGGCTCTTTGTTCATCATTTTGAAAGTTCATTTAAAATTGCTTTGAGTTCTTGGTTCTCTGCCGTGACATGGCCGATGGGTCTCTGCTCTCCTGTGAAATATGGACCGAGGCAGAGGAAGGCTGGGCCAGGTGCTCTGCCCTCTCCTTGTCCTGCTCCCGCAGCTGGGGGAGGTCACGGGAAGCCCTGCAAAACCTCCTCGCAGGAAGTGATGCCGATGGGGACGTTTCTGGGGGAACTGCAATGGGATACCCACATCTCCGCAGGAGGAGCAGCGCTGGGCTGGGACTTTCTTCTGCCACGTGGCTGTGGTGTGCTGGGGCCGATCTTCCTTTTTTATTTTCCACGCCACCCACCAAACCTGTTGTCCTGCCAGGTTACTTGCTGGGGAGGTCGAGAAACTTCCCAAGCTCCAAACACAGCACGGGGCGTCCCGTCTCCATCTGGTGTTGGTGTCTGCGCCGGTGCTCACACCGGTACCTCTAGGAATCAGCACCCGAGCGTCCTTCCCACCCAAAACTTCTCCCTCCCACTGCTG
>JAOXNV010017899.1:22994-36000 GCA_028565915.1 Momotus momota
TGATCGAAGTGTTCCTGAATCCAGTACCAGAATCCAACTCCTGAACACGGTTCCTGTCTGCTGCTGGGCCCAGTCTGGGACTTTCCTGGTGCCTGCTCCACAACATCAGTGGTGATGGTGACGTACTTGCTATCAGGGGGATTTGGGTTTGATACTGGTCTTGTATATATTTGTATATATTCCGTTTTATTCTTCTTATTATTTTATTTTTCATTAAATTTGTTCTAGTTTCCTTTTCTAATTGATAAGTCTCTCTCCCTTATTCCTTTTCTCTTCCCCTTTGGGGAGGGAGGGGGGGTTAACAGAGAGCATCTGTTACAGATTTTAGGGTTGCCCTGACCCTAAACTGTGACAGTAGTGCAGTGGATATGGTTTATCTTGATTTCAGTAAAGCATTTGACACCATCTCCCACAGAATCCTAGGTGCTAAACTGAGGAAGTGTCGTCTGGCTGATCGGGTTTTGAGGTGGATTGTGAACTGGTTGAAAGAAAGAAGTCAGAGAGTTGTGGTCCATGGGACAGAGACTAGTTGGAGGTCTGTATCTAGTGGAGTCCCTCAAGGGTCAGTACTGGGATCAGTACTATTCAATATATTCATCAATGACCTGGATGAGGGAACAGAATGCACTGACAGCAAGTTTGCTGATGACACAAAACTGGGAGGAGTGGTTGTGTCATGGGGGCAAGAGGAGCATATAGGAGACGCTTTTCCCCTTTCGTTGTAGAGCTTTCACCAAGGCTCTATTTACTGCAAAAATGAGTGAAATACACTTCACTCAGATAAAAGCAGCCGTGCAAATTTATTAATTTGTTTTGTTAATTAGTAAAAGGTCAAAAAGTTGATTAAGGTTTGATTGATGGAAAGGTCATTACATTACTTACTACAAAGCAATTAATTAAAAATGAATAGGTGTGATTACAAACATACAATAAAAATAGCATGATTATTTTTAGTTTGAAATAGGTGGTCTTTATGGGGATTGTGGCTGGAAAAGGGGAAAGGGTAGCCCTCCCATTTCACAATGGTTTATGTCTAAGATATGGGGAAAGGCATGGAAAATGTCCTTTCGTTTAGTTTCCAAGACTTCATATTGGACCCCCTTGCTTTCTAAACTCCTTCAGAGAGGAACCTAGGTGCAGCTAGATCCAATCTTAGACCCGGACGATTTGGACAAAGGGAAGCCCTCCCGTGCGGGAGGAGGAATGGACTCCAATCACTCAATATGAGTTATAAGCAGAAGCCACTTTATTTATTACAGCCCAATCTTCTATACCCTCATTATCAGTTCACGCGCCGCTTCCTCTCCTATTAGCTCAGCTCCTCTGTCCACGCACTCTTTTCTCTGTTCTCATAGGCAGTAGTTATCTTCCAAACCATTCTTGTCTCAGCTGACAAATTCCTCAAACTTGTTTTCTTCCATCGCTTCAAGGACAGAGTTTTCACAGGCCGAGGCTGCGCCCGGCCGCGGCCCAGTGACCTGCAACACTCCTGTTCGGTCACGAGGTTCGGAATAGACCCCCCCTTTCCTCTGAACTTCCTCAGAGAATAAAGTTATATCTACCCCTAGTCCCAGACCTGGTCAATGGTTTATGTCTAAGGATGTGGGGAAAAGGATAGGAAAAGAGAGAGAAATGTTGGAATTTGGAATTGTGTTTGGTGCAAAACAATAATTTCAGTGATGACATTAGATCATTAACATTAATATGTCAAATAGGATGAGTATATTACCTTTTTATAAAGCTTAACCAAATGACTAATTAAGGAGATCATGCATACACAAACACAGAGCCATTTATGGTTATAGAGGCTAGTCTGTAGACATGATGGTATGTTTTGGCATATCAATATAAATTTAGGTAATTTTATAGTCTCTAAGTTATCTAACAATTTAAGTCTTGGAGGTTACGGGCACTTACATTTCCCTTAGTCGGCCATGTCACAGATGGTGCTTCCCTTCGTTGACGCTGTTGTAGACAGTCCTCTTGTTGGCCTTATCAGCAGACAAGCCTCATACCTGAGAGGTGTCCCAACTCAAAGGGGAGTCCCCTCTCAGGGGTAGATATGAGACTCAACTTGCTGAGATCCCAGAGAGCTCCAATGGAAAATCCTTTTTTAGGATCAGTATTTATAAGGTCGTAAGATAATTGACTTTGGTCAGACCTAGGCCTGTATTTTCCACTGAGGTCACTAATCTCTCAAGGAATCTTATTGTTTTCCATGGGAACTAGGGAAATTTTGAGATTTATTTCCCCCTCTTCCTATTCAAAGTGACCAGGAGTGATGGATATGATCAGGGGGTGCCCAACCATTCCATCCTTCTGAGTACACACCATTATGTTGGTTTCGGTGGTTGCGTACAGGGTTGGAATGTACCAGGTACAAGCAGTCATGTTGGTGTACAGGATCGAGATGTACCAAGTACATGCAGGTGTGTTGGTCTCGGGAGACTGACTTGTGAGTTTTTCCATTCTTTGTGCTTACTGGACCTCAGTCATATTAAACAAAAGATAATACTGTTGGTCTTGTGGTGCAGTTGAGGCACGGCCTAGAAATGTTTCCACGGTGCGGCCTAGGAATCAGCTTCTTCACAGAGCAATCCAGGACAGAGGGGTCTGTACCACCATACCATATTGTTATCTGTTTCCCATGTTACCAGTCAATGTGTTTCATGCATATTTCAAATGGAATAATGTGCATTTTCATGTAACATTATTGGGTTCTGTTCTCTCACACCTTGCCACAATTATGTCACTGTCAGCAATAGCAGTTCAGTGGTACAGGAAGGAGATCTACTGTTACAGGCATCCTTCTACCAGAATTACCACACAATGACACATACTCTACTTCTGCAAGAAGCTATTCTGTGCTGTCAAGTCAGTCATCAGCCATGTGAATAACCAGAAGTACAAAGCCAGGTTTCCGAAATGCGTTGAGCTGTAGGTGTGGAGAGGAAGAAGAAAAGATATGCAGTTTTGAAGGTGTGTTTAAGGAGAGAGAAGTTGATGAGAAAAGAGGTGGCAGTTAGGTAATGTAATATGAATGGTAGGAACAGAAAAGGTTTTAGTGAAGCGTAAAGTTGTGAACAACATTGTTCCACCTTTTCAACCAAATTCATTAATACATTTCTTGTTCATATAAGCTCATATGGACTTTGGAGGTTGAAAATACTTAAACAGACTGTGGAGGCTGTTTAACCTATAAAATAGATAGGTTCTTGATTTGTTGTCCTGTCTTTCTCTTATTCACACTGTGAAAAAATATATATGCATATAATTTTATGTGATATAGAAAGTGTGAAATATATGATGGTGCTTCTTATGGGAACATATCATTTACAGAATTAGATTTGATACCTTTTGTATCCTTTGGGAGATGTAATTTCGTCTGTAATACATTGATTCACTGTTTAAGAACAGAGAGTGAAAGTCATGCTGTTTTCTTTAGAGACAGATTTATTCTTTCTATCTTTTCTAATATAAGAAAATCTAGGGAATCTTATTCTGTTCCATGTGTTAGTTTCTTGCAAATACTTGTGTTCAAATTGCTTTTAAATTGTTTGAATGATTAAGTGCTTGTTTTATCAAATAGCTTTTGGAGCCAGTAAGATGATCGTGTATCTGCAGACTTCTCTTGAAAATTAGTTCATAAAAGCTGTCTAAGTGACTTTCCACTGGCTTTTTAGTGGTCTGTGTAATCTCCAGGGAGAGAAGTAACATTTTTTTCTATGAATGTACTGCAGAAGCATTTGAAGGGGACCATGTCACTGTTACAAACGTGCAGCACTTTACAGGGTTCTCATATTGAACAGGCGTGCTTGGGTCTTGAGACCTTGTTCTTTTTTTGTAGTATACTTCTTTGTGTCAAAGACTTTGTTCTGTAGAAATAGGTAAATGTATTTTTACAGCTGCCTTTCTTCACTGAAAATACTAAAGAACCATGCATCTTATTTTTTTTTTTCAGTAACGTGCTACTAAAAAGAATAATTCGGTCTCCAGCAATTGTTCTCAAAGTTGAGGAAAAAAAATATTTGCGTACCTATGGCATGATGTAGTCGTAGTGTTATTGTCCTGACACCTAGTCATTCAATATACATAGACTCCTAAATATTGACCAGGCTGCAGGTGTCAGAGACAGCATTATGTGACCCTGTGAACCAGAAAAGCTTCTGCAAGGAGTAAATGAAATGCTGCACTTTACTGCTGTAAAAGTAAGTTCCTCTGAAGACTGTAGTCCTTTAAAAGTTATATAAAATGTTTTGTCTTTTAAAAGTACTGTTTTGCACAACAGTTTTTACAACAGGATAGCAGAAGGCAACATCCCTTTCTCTCATTTTCTGCTAGATTTCAAGTACCTACTTTCTGCTTTCAGCTTTGCCAGAACAGTTTTCAGGAATTTTCATGTGATCAAACATGGTTTTGTTCAGTTGATATAACCATTCCCTGGTCTAGCCTCCCTCCTTTCTTCCTCAGAAAACATTTACCCTTAGGTAGACATTGACAATTTCCATGCTGAAACTTGGTGGTGAAGAGTTTGATAAAGTTGTATTTCCAGGGAGGAAGAAGTCAGCCAAGCTTCTAATTGCTTAGTAGTATTTTCTGGTAATGCATGCCAGCAGCCAGGAGGCTGTATTGGCCTCTTACCTGCAGCAAAGCAGCATCAATGCCGAGATGCAATTTATAAATGGAATTTGAAAGTATTGTGTAGCCTTAGAATCAAGACAGCATCTACAATACGTATCTTTGTACATTCTTCTTTCCAGCATTTTCTTTCCAATGAATAGGGTGTTGGAGATAAAAGTGTTCAGTATACTAAATGAAATCAAATGGATTTGTGCAGCTTTTTAATCAGGATTACTTAGTCTTTTAATATCCAAAGAGCGAACGAAGAGCAACCACCAGCATGTAATATTAAAGATGGTAAGAATTGTTACTCCTCATCCTATCACTACATGCTATTTTAAAAAGACCCTCCCCAACTGTTTTATAGGTCCTCTTCAGGTAATGGAAGGCTGCTGTAAGGTCTCCCCAGAGCCTTCTGTCCTCGAGGCTGAACAGACCCAACTCTTGCATCCTGTCCCCATAGTAGAGGTGCTCCAGCCCTCTGATCATCTTTGTGGCCTCCTCTGGACCCACTCCAATGTCCTTCTTGTTTTGGAGGCCTCAGAATTGAATGTAGTACTCCAGGTGTGGTCTCACAACAGCAGAGTAGAGGGAGAGACATCACCTCTTTTGACCTGCTGGCCATGCTTCTTTTCATATAGCGCAGCAAACAGCTGATATTCTGGGCTGCAAGAGTACACTCCTCACTCATGGTGAGTTTTTCATCAACCAACACCCCCAAGTCCTTCTCAAGACTGTTCTCAAGCCATTCTCCATCCAGCCTGTATTTGTTCTTGGGATTGCCTTGACCTAGGTGCAGGATCTTGCACTTGGCCTTGTTGAATTTCGTGAGGTTGGCATGAGACCACCTTTCCAGCCTGTCCAGGTCCCTCTGGATGGCATCTCTTCCCTCCAGCGTGTTGACTGCACCTCACAGCTTGGTGTCACTGGCAAACTTACTGAAGGTGCACTCGATCCCACTGTCCATGTTGCTGACAAAGCTGTTTAAACAGCACTAGTCCCAATAACAGTCCTTGAGAAACACTACTTGTTACTGGTCTCCATTTGGACATGGAGCCATTAGCCGCAACTCTCTGAGTATGACCAGTCAGCCAATTCCTTATCCAGCAAGTGGTCCATCTATCAAATACATATTTTTCAAATTTAGTGACCAGGATGGTTTGTGGGATAGTGTCGAACACTTTGCACAACTCCAGGTGGATGATGTCAGTTACTCTTCCCTTATCACTGATGCTGTAACTCCATAATAAAAGGCCACCAAATTTGTCAGGCAGGATTTGCCCTTGGTGAAGCCATGTTAGTTTCCACCAGGCACCTCTTCTTCATTTTCTGTGTGCTTTAGCAGATCCTTCAGGAGGATCTGCTTCATGAGCTTGCTAAGCACAGAAGTGAGGCAGACTGGCCTGTAGTTTCTGGGGTCTTCCTTTTTTCCCTTTTTGAAGGTGGAGGTTGTGATTCCCCTTGTCTAGTCAGCAGGAAATTCACTAGACTGCCATGAGTTTTAGAGTATGATGGGCTTATGCACCTTCAGGTTCTTTAGACAGCTTGAACCTGATCTTTGCTTATAGTGGGCGGATCTTCCTTCTCCCAGTCCCTACCTTTGCCTTCTGGACCTTGGGTGGTGTGGTGAGAGCCCTTCCTGGTGAAGACTGAGGCAAAGAAGTCATTGGGTACCTTGGCCCTCTCTGTATCCCTCGTGACTAGGTCTCCATTTTCCTTGCAGAGACACCCCACATCTTCCCTAGTCTTCCTTTTGTTGCTGACATACCTGAAACAATTTTTCTTCTTCCCCTTTATGTCCCTGGCTGATTTAATTCTATCTGTGCTTTAGTTTTCCTAACCTGATCCCTGGCTGTTCAGACAGCTTCTTTCTAATGCCCCCAGTTAGCCTGGTCTTGCTTCCTCTCCCTATAGACTTTTTTTTTGTGCCCAAGTGTTGAAGAAATTGCAGTAAGAATCCAGCATTTTTAATACACATTTTTGCAAACAAAAACACTGTGCTGCATCTCTGTGTTGTACTGGAGAGTCCAAAGCTGGACAAAGTTCTCCAGGTGTGGCCTCAGAAGTAGTGCTGAGTAGAGGTGAAGGATCACTTCTTTCCACGTGCTGATAACACTTTTCTAATGCAATCCAGGATACCAACAGACTTCTTTGCACAAGGATATGGTTCTGGCTCATGTTCCACCAGGATCCCCATGTCCTTTTCTGCAGAGCTGCTTTCCAAACAGTTGGTTCCCAGTATGTGTTGATGCATAGTGTAGTTCCTGCTCAGGGGGAGGACTTTGCACTTCTTACTAAAACTTGATGAGGGTCGAGTCTGCCTGTTTCTCCACCCTGTTGAGTCCCTCTGGGTCACAGCAATGCTCTGTTGTGTTGGCCACTTCTCTCAGTATTGTATTTTTTGGCAAAGTTGCTGTGGGTATATTTTGCTTCATCATCAAGATCATTAATGAGGATGTTGAATAGGACTGAACCCAGTAGTGATCCCTGGGGGTATACTACTGGATAGTGACCTCCAGCTAGACTTTATATCACTAATTGCCACCCAACTATTCGTTGAGTTTTCAGTCTCCCTCACAATCTGCTCACTCAAGCCCATCCTTCATCAGTTTCTCTATGGGGATCTCTTTAAAGAGAGATGCTCTGAAAAGTCTTGCTTAAGTCCATGTAGACAGTATTGGCTGCTCTCCATTTATCTCCTGTCATTTTATTTTAGAAAGTTAGAAAATCGGTTGAGCATGACTACCCCTTGGTGAATCTGTGCTGACGACTCCTTATTACCTTCTTGTCCTTCATGTGCTGGAAAATGGTTCCCAGGATTAGTTGCTCCATCACATTCTCAAGGATCAAGGTGATTCCGGCTTGTCTGCAGTTCCCTTGGAGCTCCTTTTTGCCCTTCTTGAAGATAGGAGGGACATTTGCTTTCCATGAGTTTTCAAGCACCTCTCCCAGTTAACATGATTATTAAAGATTATCAAGGAGAGCAACTTGTGGGTTGTTTTAGGGTCATCCTTAACATTATGATAAAGTTATTGTTTAAATTAAAGAGATTACTTTCCCTTACAAAATGCAGGAAAAGTGTATGCCTTTCTATTTTCAATTGGAACTTATCTTGTTCTTTATACCATTACCAACTGTGTGGTTTCACATTTGCACATCTTGTGTTGAATGGTTGACTCTCTGTCACGGGACAGTGGTTCCATGCTCTCCCAGTCTAGCTCATGTTCCCCCAAGTCAGAAGCTGCATCTGCTCCCTGGAGCAGTGAAGTAATGACTCCAGAAACATGAATGTTTTGAAATGGCTTATTGGAATTCAGTTGGCTTACCTTTGACTTGGAAGGACATCAAAATTAGGCCAAGATAAGCAGCGGGTACACACAGTCAAGAGGTGAGACTGAGTCATGGAGGGGAGAGAAAGAGCTCTTATGTTTGCTGGCAGGAAGCTGTTAATTCAGTTCAGTAGTATGCAGAAACTGTTCTCTAATAAAGGAGACTGAACAGCAACAGGATAAAAGTAATTAAATTTAGTAAGGAGGAATATATAATGATTCAGAGAAGAAAAACAAGTTTTAAAATCAGTAAGTT
The DNA here is from genome assembly GCA_028565915.1 of Momotus momota. Classification (NCBI taxonomy): domain Eukaryota; kingdom Metazoa; phylum Chordata; class Aves; order Coraciiformes; family Momotidae; genus Momotus; species Momotus momota. The sequence continues at coordinate 31,200 of JAOXNV010017899.1, forward strand.
AAATACAATGACAGGTCATTGAATATCTTTTACGTGATTTGTGTCTTAATAAAATATAAGGCAAGTGTATGAGTATTTCATAGAATTGTGGAATCATTAAGGTTGGAAATGACCTTCAAGATCATCAAGTCCAGCCGTCTACTAAACATTGTCATGACCTCTACACCATGTCCTGAAGCACCACATCCACACACTTTTTGAATGCCTCCAGGGTTGGTGACTCCACTACCTCCGTGGGCAGTCTGTTCCAATGCCTAACCACTCTCTCAGTAAAAAATTTTTTCCTAATGTTCAACCTACACCTGCCCTGGCACAACTTCTCATCCTCTTATGCTATCACTGGTTACCTGGGAGAAAAGACCAACGCCCACCTCACTACAACCTCTCTTCAGGTAGCTGTAGAGAGCAGTAAGGTCTCCTTTCAGCCTCCTCTTCTCCAGACTAAACAATCCCAGCTCCCTCAGGCGCTCCTCATAAGACATTTTCTCCAGGCCTGTCACTAGTTTCATTGTCCTTCTCTGGACCCGCTCTGGCACCTCAGTGTCTTTTTTGTGCTGCAATGCCCAAAACTGAATACAATACTCAAACTGTGTCCTTACTAGTGCCGAGTACAAGGGCACAGTCACTTCTCTGCTCCTGCTGGCCACACTATTTTTGATACCGGCCAGGATGCTGTTGGCCTTCTTGACCACCTGGGTACACTACTGACTCATATTTAGCCAGCACTCCGAGATCCTTTTCTTTCATGCAGCTTTCCAGTCACTCTTCCCCAAGCCTGTAGGATTGCATGGGATTTTTGTGACCAAAGTGTAGGACCCAGCACTTGGCCTTGTTAAACCTCATGCCATTGACCTCAGACCATCAATCCAGCCTGTCCAGATCTCACTGTAGTGCCTTCCTACCCTCAAGCAGATCAACACTCCTGCTCAGTTTGATGTTGTCTGCAAACGTACTGAAGGTACAATCGATGCCTTCGTCCAGATCATCAATAAAGATATTAAATAAGACTGGCCCCAAAACAGAACCCTGGGGAATGCCTCTAGTGACTGTCCGCCAGCTGAATTTAACTCTTCACCACAACTCTCTGGACTCAACCATTCAGTCAGTTTTTCACCCAACAAAGAGTACGCCTGTCCAAGCCATGAGCTGCCAACTTCTCTAGCAGAATGGTTGTCTTCTACATGCTGTGTAAGATCACACAAGATGAACTGCTCTGTAATCTTCCCTGGCACTGAGGTCAGGTTAACAGGCCTGTAGTTCCCCAGATCAACCCTCCGTCTCTTCTTGTAGATGGGCGTCACATTTTGAGCAAAGTAATAGTTTCAGGTACATTTCCGTTAGTTTTTCTGAAAAGTCTGTAATTTTATTTTGACAATGTTTGAACATTGCTGAGATATGTTTATGGTATAAATTACTATTTAATTAGGATTAAGTAATTTAAGCTTTGTTTTTGTTAATGATAACCTGGTTTTCAGTATTACTGCTTTAAAAGCAGATTGTTGTTCACGTATGCATAGTGCAAGATAAATTACCAACATATTGTGGATATGCAGATCTTCATGGCTGTGCTTGGATTTGCATCAGAATTTGAAGTAGCAGCTCTCTTGCAAGTATTCTGGTTTTATAATGAGGTATTGGTTCACTTTGTTATAGTTCAGTTTTACAGAGCATTGCTTTGTTCATTCAGCAGTTTAGTCTCTTGCCTGCTGAGAAGAGTTGCAGTTTTCCTTTTGAAGAACACAAGCACTTGAACATTGCAAAACAAACGTTCTTTCAAAATGACTACCACTGACTGCTGGCAAGGTATCTGTCTTCCTTTGTCTGTTGCACTGTAAAATAGAGTGTGCTTATACAGAAGGCTTTCTATGGTAACTCTGTTAACACCAAGGATGCAGGTAATGTTTAATAAATGGCTTCTCCATCTTTCCACTTCTGCAAACCTATGTTTTGAAGAGAGGAGTGGTTGTTTCTATCAGAGCACTGTCACCTCAGTATTTCAGGAACATTCTGGAGTTCATAGAGCAATACATAGTACTGAAGGTTTTCCTTTCCAGCAATCCAAAATCATTGTATTGGTTGGTTGATAATCACAAAAATTTCATACTTTTTCTTGTTGTAGTGTTGCTGGAGAAAACTTCTGTGAGAAGCAAGATTATATAACAAGAAAAATCTACTATGAAACTTTGGCAATTTTAAGACAATATAGCGTTTGTATTATTGCTTTACCACATAGAGGTTTTATGTAAACAATCAGTAAAGCATAGAATTCAGTCTTATTAAAGGTGACTGAGTCAGTGTAAGCTTTGGGCGAATATATGTAAAGGTTGCTATAACATTAATTTAGATGAACCTTATTTTCTAGTCCTTTAGCTTATTTGAGCAAGCCTACTTACTTCCTCAGTTGTGTGTTATGCAGTAGCATTTTATTTATGAAGGATTTTACTGTTTTGATTATATTGGGCACGTTAGGATTCTCTGTCAAAAGGAGCTGGCACTAGACAAGAAAATAGACACAGCAAACTGAAGTTGTAAAACCAATTTGTTTCTCTGTTTCTCCAGTCTAAAACTGTACGGTGTTTTTAACATCAGATCATGGTAACTTTCTTGACCAGTGCTTCCAACTATTGCTTTAGAAAGGAGTACGTGAACTACTTTAGTCTCACAATATATTAATCACAAAAACGGGAGCTTGCTGTCCATATCACAAACAGAAATACAACTCTATTCCTAGAGGCAACACTGTGTTTTGAAAATAACAAGATATTTGTGCATTGCCTTGAAGAAAAAAATGCAGTTTTGTACTAAATAATTAGGGCTGTTATATTGCAGTATGTTTTCAACCTTGAGTTTCTTGGTGTTGCTCTTTTCCGTATCATCCATAGAAGCATGTATTTTGCCTTTAATTTCATCACCATGTGATGTCACATGCCACAAGATAAAAAAGAAGAAAGCAACCTTTTAAATGTATCTAAGTAATTTCTATTGTGTTTTGTTCTTAAAAGTGGTACTTTGGAATAGTCTTTTTCTAGACACAGAATTGTGGCAATTTGTGGTTTCATTATTGTGAGATCGTAGGTGACATATATGAAATGGTAGGTGATCTGAAAATGCTTTGAAACCATGCTTTATATGCTTTTTTTGTGCATTACGTTTATTTCAATCTGCTTGTTTACTAATATTTCTGTCCAAGAGAGAAGCCATGACTTTTCTTTCGGTAGCATATGTGCTCCCTTCATCCATTCCATCATATAAACTCCATGTGTTTCTCTTACTGGTGACTGCTGATACCGTTCTGCTAACGTATTTGGAAGTCTGTTGAGGTCCTCCGTGTGTCCTCCTTTACATTCTAATTCTATTGGTTGCTTTGGGGCTTTGTACCTCTCCTTGTTTTTACTCTCAGTGTTCATTGAGTCATACTTCCTATCCATCTCTAAATTATTGTTATTTACATCATTGTAAATCACCGTTTTGAAAAATGATGGATTGTTTTTATCCACTATTACTTTCTCCTGTGTCAAAACATAACCCCTTATTTTGTTGTTTCCATTTGGAGACAAGAATTCTTTTCTTGGACCTTTTTTTTTACTGCAATCTCAAGTTCATCTGATGTTACATTTATCGCACTATATTTTTATCAGGTGTTTTTTCTCCAGTCTCTTTCAAATTTATCGTAGGTATTACTTACAATGTTTATTCTTATCTTTCACTATTATTTTTTCTGTAATTTTATTTTTCTTATTCTTTTGTATTTCTGTCTTTGTTAAAACTATGACAGTATTCAGTGTCTTCTGATTTCTCCTCTCATCTTCCTTTATCTTGTGTTTTAGTATATTTTCTTTCTTTGGAGTTAGAAAAGAAAATTCCCATACTGGTTCTGGTGGTCTGCCTCAGCATATATGCTGTTCAGTTCTCATTCTGGAAGACAGCAGTCTTCTCTGATGGTGTCTGTATATACACCTCCAATTCTAAGCTGGGGAGCAAAAATAAAAGAAAGATCGGTTCCATCTACAATTTTTTTCCTTTGTTTCCCACTCCCTGTTTCATAAAAGGAGAAGATTTTCTATAACTATTTAAAACATTTCTCATTTGGTATACTGATTGAGACTGCTTATATTTTTAGGCTATTTTTTCTTGCATGTTTCCCTAAGTCCTGTATACTCTCAACAGTCTTTTTAATGTTCATTTCGTATTATTTTCTAAGATCTAATGTGATTTTTTTAATGCTTCTTTCACGGTACTTATTTCTACCTGTGATTCCTGTCCTCCATGAAGTCATCAAAGTCTTTTCTGGAATCAGGGAATATTTTGTCTTCAATCTGTTATGCACTACAAAGCGCATGTTTCTTTTTAACAACTGGCTTTTAATATGTGCATTTAAGTGTAGTTTGTGTTACTGTCTCTAGGAAAACTTTTTTTTTTAATTTATTTTTTCTTCCCTCTGGAAGAATAACATTTCAATTAAGTGTACTTCCATGTTTTATCCACTTGACTATCCATGAAATTAATAGGATCGGGAAGTGACTCTAGGTTTTTCATACCTCTCCATACTGTATGTATTGTGTAACACTGAGTGAGATTTGATAACATGTTTAAACCTAAATTATTTTCACTTGTTTATTCACATGCATGTTCTAACAGGAACTGGAAAATTCTGTAGCAGGTTGTTGCAGTTTGGTTTTAGTTTTGTTCCTTTTTTTTTTTTTTTAGCTGTTGAATGTTTTCATTTTTGCTGCCTCTGTTGTGGTGATTGTTGCTGTTGGTCCCAAATGCTATCTTACCATCTGAAAAATGTTTGTTTGTG
>JAOXNV010017900.1:0-50778 GCA_028565915.1 Momotus momota
TATTCTATTCTATTCTATTCTATTCTATTCTATTCTATTCTATTCTATTCTATTCTATTCTATTCTACTCTATTCTACTCTATTCTACTCTATTCTGTTTTGTTCCATTCTCCTGAGCCTGGACCATATTCCAGATATGGTCTTGTTACCACCAAACAAGGAGATCTAACAACGCACCTTAGTCTTCTGGGCACTCTCCTCCTGATTTTTATCAAGATATAAAGAAACTGTCTTGTTGTTCACACCTAATTTGTAATGGGGCCTGATTCAAATCTTCATCACAAGCTGTAGAACATCCTCCACTTACTTCAGTGGATGGGGATCAGGTACTCATCTTTTACTGGCATTGCCACAAAACCGGACAGCACTGCCAGCTGCCCACACAGCATGAGTTTGAATTCATCTTCTCTGGGTATTGCTGTTTTCTCCTCCCTGGACCAAATGAACAGTGTGACCCTACCATTATTATGGAGAACATTATCTCTCACTTCATTCCTTTCATGCATAGGTACATGGAAGGAAGTTTATTTTAATTCCCTTTTTCCTTTGGCAGATACGAAGCTCCCTCAGGCTGCAACGCCCACGTCATTCCTCGGCACCTCCTTTGTCAAGTAGATGCTGAGCAGTTTCTCTGTGTGGAGGTGGCCTTCTCAGTCACCTCCGGACACAGTGGAGGGGAGGCAACACTTTGCAGGGGGTGTGCTGAGGCAAGCAATAGGACTTTCACTCCATGGGGTCACACGCGTGGGCTTCCAGATTTTTAATCTTCCCTTTTTTTCCCAGCTGCATCTTTGTGCAAAACATATTTAGAGATGGAAGCAGGTGTTTCTCACTGGAAATTTGAATTATGATGCAAGAACATAAAGCTTTGCCATATTTCTGGAACCTTTCTCTCCTCTGTGAGAATTTTTACATTGTGGCTAAAGACCTTTATGAATTGAACAGGGTTGAAAGTCCCTCCTAGGCTCTGCTCCAGCAGCAAAGGAAGAAAACAGAATGCAGTCTTTCAACCAAAAGAAAAAATAAAATTTCAATTTTCATTAAATGTTTTCTGACCTCCTCAGTTCTCTGATACATATTAATCATGGACCATGTCCTCACTAGGGGCTAGATGAAGTCCTAGCATGCTGTCCTCATCAGCTTTGTCCCTAGGGCGTTCCCCTCAGGAAATGTGCAATGGGTGGCTGTCATGAAGTGTCCTCCCTGTAAAGTTTATGTTGCTCAAAGTGACCACAGGGACATTTCTGAGGCACTAAAGCTTCTGATTCAACTCAGACATAACCCATCCCTCAGATGATGCTGAATGGTGGGGGAGGAGTGATGACGTGGACTTCTGGCACCTGTACGAAGGCTGCTGAAGGGTGCTGTGATGTTGACATGAAACACCATTCCAGGGTCTCAAGTGGTCTCAAAGGTGGTGACCAGATGTGACTTGCTTCAACACAAGACTGCAAGGTCTTGGCCAGGAGAAAGGTCTTGGCATTCCTGGGCTCCCTTAGGAGCAGTACAGGCTTCCAGCTGTAAAGGAAGGGGGCACCCCCACACATGAGCAGAAAAGGACATTTTTTCTCTTAGAATTCTCAGCAAAAGCCCCATCGAGGACCACTACACAAAGACCACCAACTGTTGGTATCAGCAGGTGGGCTGAGATGGCACGTAAACATGACTACCTTTGGGCTCACCTCACAAACATCCTGTTGATGGCACCATATTTGTACCAAACAGCTTAAAATTCTGCTTCTATTTTTAGCACATCCCTTTTCTCAATAGATACACATACTTCACAGGAAAATAGTGCAAGAGCTCTTTCTGACCAGTGAAATCAAGACGTCATAGACAACTCTGGAAATGTACTTGGGCATATCGTGCGCAAAATACTCTGTATTACAAAACTCACTCTTTTTCTCATGGGAACAGTCTCATGCTATGACAGCCATAAGTTTTATTTTGTTGCTGCTAAATTGAGATGATACTTGGAATTTCCTTTCTCTAGGCAATGTTCAGATGTTTCACTTTTTTTTTTATTTCTTCCAGTACCATAACGAAAAGCTGAAATCTTTTTCCTGAATAGAATTCCTTAATTTGTATAAGATTTAATTTCAGAAGAGTCAAGGTGCATCTTTAAAATTTTGATCAAGAAAGAGAAAAAAACTTGATGAGATTAGTTTGAAATTAAGCCAAATTAAGCCAAAACAGGATGATCAGCCATCACTGAAACGAACCCTGTGGATGATTATTCTTCACAAAGGCAGTGCCATTCCTCCAGGAATTCAGTTTGTTCAAGCAGAATTTCCTTCCAGAGGAAAAATATATTTATCAGAAATATTCTGGTCAGATCTGACATGGCTCAAAAGCGATGTGTCAAGACACGGATACGCCCTGAGGTTGAAGTTTTGCCTCTCACCCTCTGTGCACTAATCCAGCTTAGCTCTCTGAGCCACGTAACAGACGGCTGTGCTGAGCCTCGGTCTGTGGTGCTCATTTTCTCTGCTCTTTCACGTTTTTTAATTGAGTGCCAAGTGAGTTGATCATTCCAGCACATGGCAAAGGCAGCAAGTGGCCTGCCTGGAACTAGGCTGATTTCTCTGTTAACTCCAATGAAGAGGTTTCTATTCAGACCAATAGAAGACACCTATGAGCTAATTGATCTTAAATTGTAAGAAATTTCCCTTAGGATTGCCAGACCACATTTCCTCTCAGTTACTATCACTGCTCTGTACTGGACAGTCCTCCTTCCTTTCCATCCTGGCACATTTTGTTATTTTTGTGTTTTAATTGCACTGAGTGTGGTATAACCCTTTGGTCCTGTGTGATTTGTGTGCACGGTGTGAAACAACCTCTGCTCAAGTGGCCTTGCAATGGGCATTAGAGGTGATACATGAACTTTTCGAAGCTGTGCATTGAAGCATGGACCACTGTGTGGTGGCTAAATTTTTAACAGCATTTCAGCACCTATTTTAATGACGGGAATCAAGCACGATTTCCAAAAGTGACTAAATATGCTACACAAGAACCGTTCCAGAGGATTGTCACTGCATTAGCACGAAGCATCACATTAAAACAGTTGGTTTCCCAAACACACAGAAAAACAGTACACACACAAAAAAAAAAAAAAAAAACAAAGAAAGAAAAGATTCCTTTCCACACTACAGCTGCAACCCTAAACAGTACAGAGATTTACCTAAACAATGCTGATATTCATAGAATAGTAGGGGTTGGAAGGGACCTCTAGAGATCATCTAGTCTGACCCCCCTGCCAGAGCAGGATCACCCAGGGCAGGCCACACAGGAACAAATCCAGATGGGTCTTGAAAGTCTCCAGAGAAGACTCCACCACCTCTCTGGGCAGCCTATTCCAGGCTCTGTCACCCTCACAGGAAAGAAGTTTTTTCTCATGTTGAGGTGGAGCTTTCTGCGCCCCTTCTACTTGACCCCCCACCCTTCAGAGATGTGTAAACATTAATAAAATCCCCTCTCAGTCTTCTCTATATTACAGGTGAAAATATAAGCATTTAAGAAATGCCTCTTACTGAAGAAATGTTAATAACAGTAGTAATACTAGTAATACTAGTAATAATAACAATTTCTGATTCAATCCTCAAGTGCTTCACTAATAAGAAGCCCAGTGTCACAGCTCATACTTTCCTGTGGTAAATTCAAAGCCCAGACAAGAAAAGCAACTGGCCAGTGTGGAACGTACGTTTTTAAGCTGTACACCAGTGCTCTCTCTTTTTCCTCCTCTGGAGTGCATTTTATGTAGTAACTGTGGCTAGCTCTCAAAGAAGCCTGTAATCATCTTTTAGCCACACGCTTCATCCGTGTTTATGCTACATGCTGTTTGCATTCTGCACACCCCTAGTAATCCTCACGGAGTTTTCCTGGAGCACCTTCAATTGGACATGCTGCTACAGAGCTGACAGAGACATACATACATGACAGCACTTTGACTGGTATTTCAGACACTCTTTTCCATGGGAGCTCAATAAAAATCCTCAGAGACCAAGAATTCAGCAGCCTTGGAACACACAGAGCTGTCCCAGCTGTTTCTAAAAGTCTGTTCCAAAGATGATGGTGCCCTAAATGACCGTGCCCAGCACAGAGGTGAGTTGTGCATCCCAAGTGCACAAGCAGCTGGGGAGTCACATTCATCCCAGCCTGAGTAGACTGCCCTTAGCTTCCAGATGTGCTACACAGCTGTCCCCTGACACTTCAGCAAGAGGTGGCTCATGACACATCATTACGTGCTGCGAGTGCCAGGGATCGTATAAGTGGTGGTGGCGATTTCCAGGAGCAAGATGTCTTCCCTGCCACGAGAACAGCCACTCCAGTGAGAGCTGGTCACCCTATTTGTATTAACTGGCTGCTGCGAGCTCTTAAGCACAGCTCAAACCCATGAATGAGGAAAGGGACGGAGTGCTTGGTACCCACCAGAAGCCCTCTTTGCACTGCAGTGCTGGACAAGCAGAGCAGTTTCCGTAGCCTCCTGGATCATGCCTGTGGCAGCGCAATTTGAGAAAGGCATGGAGGAAAATGAAAGAACAAAGCAGACCTAGATATGAGAGAAGCCTTTCTACCTTGACTTACTAGTTCTTTGTCTACCCAAGGTCTGTGATTTCCATTAAAGATGATAGTTACTCATTCTTTGTACTGTTACCATTTGACTCCAAATGCCTTTTCATTACTTATTCTAAAAACCAGTCCTAGATGATTTATCAAGGGAGATTTTTCCCCTGCATCCCCAGGACTTTAGGTAGCTCCCGCAAAATCAAGAGGGTTCAGTACTAAGGCATCACATTGAGAGCCTGGGATTGAGAACTGAAGGATAGAGAGAGGACATTCAGTGGTGTAAAAAAAATGTTACTGGAATCACCTAGAGGTCAAGGGAGGGATTTGGGAAGACAAGGGAAATGATGTGACTCAAAAAAATGATGGAAGGTTCAATGGAAAGACAAAACAGAGGGGTCTGCCAGCCTAGGCAGGGAGGCAGGAATAGCTTCATAATTCAAGCTCACTCCTTCCCTCCCATGAGGTGAGGGAGGTTCCTCTCCTAAAGGCTCAGTGGAACAGGATAGAGGAAGCACAAGGGCATCTTTCATCCAGCATTTGCTCAAAATGAACACACACAGACAGTTCATTTCTATCAAGGTTGTTTTGCTGAATGCTGTAGAAGTCACTACGATGACCCTCCTGTGGTTTTCTACAGCTTCATTACTTTAAGATCATTGCTTTTCTCAGCAAGTGAGATGATTTAGGATGTTTTTCCCCACTTGCTATACTTCAAAATTTTAGGTAACAAGTAAAGTTTCTGGGGATGATGTGACAGCCTGCATGGTATTTCTGCAAATGGAAGACTTTTATTACACATTACAGACAGATGTTAAACCTTTCTACAATAATTCACCTTCCAGCAACTAAAGAGCAGACTTTAATCAATAGTAATTACAAATAAACGGGCATTAGTGCTGCAGCTACAGCCAATACCATGCAACTTGTGGTACATGACAAAGAGACTAGAACACAGGGCAAGATTATTTTGCAGTTTGGGAGAAGTCACGTTATTCTCGCTTGATCCACCTATGATGGCATAAGGGTGGGAGAGAGGGCATGACTTGTGCCCATCCTCTCATTCAAAGTTGTTTAGTGAGTTTTACAATACAAAGCCTTCCCAAATACTTCAAACTGCCCTACTAAACCTGTGTTGCTCAGATTCTCCAGGTATTTCTGAAAGTCCTGGTCCACATTCTTCAACTTGGTAGTACTGAGACTTAAGGATAGAAAAGAAGAGGCTGAGGAAAAGAGGCTAAAATCCTTCTGCCTGCATCTGGGTTAATTTATCATGGCAGCTCTACAGTCCATTTGCAGTCCATCTGCACGTCCCTCCAACCTTCCCTGTACCCATCCCCTTCCCATTGGCAGAGCTGGGCGCAGCAGAGCCCACCATGTAGCTGAAAGGGAAATAAGTGACCTTGAGAAGTCACTTCTGGTCCTGGAGGAGCAGGACGTGCTTGGCTCTCGGGTGCCTCGTGGAAGGCCACATCACTACCGTCTTATAATACGGTCAGAAGACTTTAAAGTCTCGGTGTGCACATTACACAATAGTTGTGTGTAGCAAGGTGATATCAGATGAGGATCATCAAATATTTTTATCCTGTTTCTTCCCTTACACCCCAGAATATTTTATTTAACAGCATTATTATTTCCCTCAACCAACAGCATCACCTTCCTACTATTTTTAGATTACTAAGGCCAAAACTTTATTGAGCAATGTAAAACCAGAAATGATTTGCTTTTAACAATTCAATGGGGAAGAGGATCAGGGAGCAGCCTTTCTTTATAAAAGATCTGCATGCCGCCCATGTCATATCCACCCCTCCCTTGGCATACCTCCTGCAAATCCGCTTCCTCTACACTCATAAGACTCAAAAATAAAACCAACACACTTCCTATTGTCAACAGTAGTGTGTTAATTTATAGGGTTCAAATCCCATCACGGTTGCTAATAAAACGTTTCAGAGGTTGAACATTTTGTCAAGCGGTACGGCGTGACATCTTTACGTAAGTACACAATGACTTTAGATGAAAGTATAAAAACAAGCTGATGTTTAACCTGGGAAACGAGACGCGCTGACAGATAGGAGCTTTATGACTAGGTGTAATTCTGTGATAAGGCACAGATTGTGCCATCTCGTTGAGCACCTCTTTCTCAGCATTTCCCCCGTATAATACCTTTAACATCAACTGCTATCCTTTCGTTTCACCATACCAGAGAGGTTGCAAGTGGGCAAAAATAACAAGCTATTAATGAATTTTGCTTTTTCAAATAGCTCTTTGATCCTAGTTTTAAGAAAGTGGCAACTTTTGCCACTTGATTTCTGTATAGGTTAACCTATAACTTCTTCTAGCAACTATAGCTCAGAGTTCAGCTCTACAAAAGTAATGAGCTTTAATTAGAACCAATCTGTCTTATCAGGTAGTCAAAAAGTCAAAGTTTTGATTATGGCATAGTCACATCCTGTGTCAAGAGATAGTGATCCTTCTAAGAACCGCCACTGTACTCCAACCACCCCATTATTTCACGCACCGGAAATCTCAGCTCCAATGCTCAGTGTAAATCATTTCTACTGTTTCCCAGAGATCATTGACTCACTGGCCTTGCCCACTGGGAGATGAGAGCTGTTGCATCACTCTTTCAGACTCATGGACATACTACAGCACTTGATGGCTCTCTCTCCGCATTTGCATGCCCACACTTGCATACCGCTGGGTGTTCAGAGGATGATGCGGTCCCAGGTCTTGCTTTGGCCTGCAGTGTGGTCATGGACTGAGAGTACACCCACAAACCAGGAACAGTGCATATAACAGAGGGGTCCTCATCCAACAGGTGAGATTGTGTCAAGAGATCCCAGGGGAAGAGATGAGGGATACAGATGCACTGACAAGTTTCAGGGATTGACTCATTAACTTCCTTGGTGCTTGAGAAAGGCCCAGTTAAGAAGCATCAAACTTCTGACCTCAGAAAGCAGCCAGGAACATTAGCCTTACAGCCTCGAGTCTGCATCGGAGGCCGGGCTGTTCCAACAAGTCTCCTTCCCCACCCACTCAAGATGTAATTCCACTTAGGAAGCTGACAGAGCAATAGTGCCTTTCAGTGCATTGCCTCATTAACCACACCCCGGCAGCCTTCACTTATGCTGAGACAACTCCTCTCAATGCTCTTCCATCATTAAGCCATCAGGCTCATTTAGCCCTCTACATAATGACCCTGGAGTCGAGCAGTTCCCTTGAGAGGTCCTATTTTATTATTACTCACTTTGGCAGTCTGCAATTAGGTTGGCACAGACGATTATTTTAACTTGGGTTCAGTACTCGGGTGGCCAATACTCTACAAGTGCCAAGAAGCTGGGGCCGTTTTGTTGTCCCAGGTTAGTAGCTAGCCAGTGTAAACTGCAGGCATACTCTTGCTGATCGGTTTACTTTACAACCCACCGCAGAGGGAATTCATTCCTGGTTCCCCAAACAATTCCAATTATGAGTCTCAAATCAAAATTAATATATCAAATTACAAATCTCAAATAAAAAAAAAAAAAACTCAAGGCAATTGCATTGCAAGACTTGCACACAAACACATAACTGTCCTGACAGCAGACTTCCCTCTCCACAAATGTCACCTCAAAAAACCAGGAGGAATTTCCCAGCTTTACTTCAGTCCAAATGGTGCACCTCAGGAATGCACCGTTTTTTCCTTTGGGGAAGCCACGATTTTGTTCAAGATTTTCAGGCATCGGTTCAAGAAAAATAGGTCTAACCTATCCAAGAAAAGCAGGTCTCAGGAATTGTTCATATGACACCTTCATTCCATAGGTTCTAAGAGGCCTGCTGAGTTAATATTGACAGAGCGTTTAAGAGTCCTTTTCAGTGAGAAGCCACATAAACACTCAAGATAAATGCTGCACAGAGCTAATCTGATTCCTCTGGCCGTTCTCTAAAACTCAGATGACTTTGCTCTGCTGTTGGGATAGTCACAGATTTTTTATATCATCCCTGAAACATGAATCTGTTCAACATTAAATATAGCAAAGCTTAAGTGAGTGAAGGCTTGAGTCAGTCCCCCTTCTTCACATTTGTGTCACTTCTGCATTTGAAGCCATGATATCATATTTTGTGCAATATGAAAATAATATCCTCTCTCCCTTTGTAATTTCCTTTCCCCAGTCCCACCTCACCTCTCACCCTAGAATGAGGTCGTGGAGTTTTCTACTGTAAGCAGCACTTGTCCACTGACAGCAGAGGCTCATGGGACCTTACAGACCTTACATAGTGTCTCTGGGTTTGATTTGCGTGTCTTGTGTTCTGGGTTGAACCACCCTTATGAATCATGATGAACATTATCATATATTAATTCAAAAGAGCGGCTTATACGTTGCAATTTCCACTAGCCTTAAATCATACACCAGGTTACATACACCAAATTTAACAATAGTTTTGCAAAAAAACCCCATCATCCTCCATATATCCAAATATGCATTTACATACCTACCAAAGGGCTGACCCTGAGAGGTCACTGTCTCCCCAGCAAGAGCTGAACATCGCCGGGACACCTGGCAACATTATCAGTGTTTATTAATCACTCTTCAGCAAAAAGGGGAAGAGACAGAAAGCCTAACAATCTGGTGTTTCTCATCTCTACAAAACTATATTTGGGCTCCACTACCATGAAAGACCTGCTTTCATTAACAAAGCAGGACATTTTTTACAGGAGGAGAATCAATAAACAATAAGCAATTCTATCACTGCAAGGTAAACTATATGAGCTCAAACCTGGCTGATATTAGTGCCTGCATCTTTTTTTCAGTGTCAGAATAATAAACTACAATTCCTTGTCCGTGCTTGACATTCAACAAAAAAGCACCTGCGGTGCGTTTGTAATCTCTGTGTCAATAGAAGTAAAATACCTTTGTATTAATGAAAAGACCATAAGATCACGCAGTCTCACACAGGGCCTCTTAGACAGGGGAGCTGAAACGTTATCAGCCTGAAAAATATGCCATGTACAATTTTCATGCCTTTTACAGCCTGCTTCGTTTCCGAAATGTGGACTTTCTCCACAGATTTAGAAATGGAGAACTTTCCCACGCTAATTCCATCTGCAACCTTGAAATTTCTCATCAGATTTCTGAGAACATTGGTTTGAAGATCCCGAAGAACAGCCACATGGAACCTTTAGCAAACCGACTCTCCAGCCTCTGTTGAAGTACTTTTATTACTTAATCCCTAATTTCATTCAAGGCAGGGTAAGAGTTTTGTGTGGGCAAGCAGGTTCCTCAGAATTACAGCCAACAGAAAGGGTGTGTTGGAGGGAGGAGAAGAGCGATACAAGTGAGGAGGCTCCCATGCCAAGTGTGCATGAGGGCTGCCAGCTACCTGCTTGGGGATACTCTTCCACAACCCACCTGGGGAAACCGTAGAGGTATTACTCAGATAACCAGGTTTCTGGAAAGGACAAACACGTGGGCTGAAAGGCTCGGATCAGGAAACCTACAATTAGTACTGAGCAAAAGAAGGAAGCAGAGTGAGTGTGGCCTCCTTCAGCGTGGTCACCCATCTGCTGCTCATTAAAGGTGTAACCACACCACTCTGCAGCTATAGCAGATACATGGCCATATGGAGCTATATAGCTATACCCGACACAGTAACTCCGTTTCCTCCCATTGGAGCCATAACAAGCCACCAGCACCAAGGAAGCACGATAGTAATTTCCAGAAGTGTCCCAGCATTGCCTGTTGTCTGCTACCCGCAGCTGGAGATCTACCACAAGGGCATTTCCACAGGCATGTCCCAAATCTCCCCAGCCCTGGTGCAGATGCAGATGTATGAGTTGAACATGTACAATGCTTCCCTCAAACATTCCCTCAGCTTCTAGCAATCAGAGGCCCAAGGGCTTCCTGAGATGCGCACATTCTGAGTTCCCAGAGAGAACTCCTCTTCCATAAACATATCTAGTAGGTACTTGAACCCATGTACATTTTCAGCATCCATTATATCCTACAGAAAGGAATTCTACAGCTTAAATGAGAGGGGATGTTGGTTTTTTTGGACCTCTCTCTTGCTGGTTTAGATTTTCAGTAAGTGCCAGAACCCATTGTAATTTAATTGGTTCAGGTAATGGTGGCCATAAAGACCTGGCAGTGAAGGCTGATAATAAAAATTATGAGCAAGTTCCTGTGATGTTTACAGAACCCATCGTGAACCAGGCTGTAGAGTGTTCATAACAGTAACATCACTTGTAAAATTCTGGTCTGCTGAAGACTAGGCATCCTGCCCAAAACCAGAGAGAGAAGGACCTCACTGGGTTTTTCTCTTGTACAGTTATTAATTACATTCTCTCCATCCAAACAAATGCTTTCTCAGTACCATAATGGTTGCTAACAGCTTTCATGTGGTGACAGGCCACATATCAACACATCTGAAACCTCACAGAAGGTCAACTGTTCCTCCTGGGGAAGCTGCTGGTGTTGGCAGACTCCTTCCAACCTCCTGGCATGGAGACATATGCAGGTGGCTTTCCTCTCACCTCCTCTGCACCAGCCATAAGGCAGCACTGCTGCCCTCCAGCCCTGATGAGCTCATGCCACCTTCCAGCCGAGCTCCCAGCACCTCTCCAGTGGGACTCTGACGTGGCTGAGCTGTGCCAAAGGCAAGCCCTGCCACCAAGGTCCATGCTAAGGAGTCATTGCCCCATCACATGTCTACTGTAGGGCTTTAATTGCTTCTCTTTTGCTCTCACACATCTCCTAGAACAGTGGGGTCTGGTTCACTGGCTGGGGAAGAAGAGCTCTGACACAAGTGCAAGTGAAGGGTCTTGGCCTTGTGTTTCTTTATTTACCTGACGGGAAATGGTCCATAAGTTCTCTGCCAGAGCAAACCATGAAGCTATTAGAGAATGACATGAAGACAAAATACAACAGAAGTGTGGCAGGAGGTGTGTAAATGAGGAATAAATACATCCCACTATTCATTTCAAGAGAGAAACAGAGTCAGGTCAGCACTGGGAAATACTTGGCCCAGGATGAGACATTAATTACTGTCAGATACAAAAACTGAAGTTCACTATCCTACCACATACACAGAAGGACACGGTGATCCTTAGGTCAATTTGTCTGACTTCTCCTTCCTGTCCCTACCCTTGGCTGGGGCCTGATGCCTGGGATGAGGTCAAGTGTGACCATACTGACTTATGCAATGTGATACTATATCCCAAGTCAAGTGATCCTTCCCTTTCATCATAAATAATGATCTATTCCCAAAGCGCAAGGACTAAAAGCCTGGTTTTAATTTGCACTTAGTCAGCCAGAGGGCTCTGTCTCTTGCAGAGTTATTCCCTCTGTGGTCCCACAGCCACCTCTCTGTTTGCTGTACCACAGAGCCAAGTCTGATGTCAGAACCTTTCCCTTTGTGACTGGGTTTTTCAGCCCTGGATCTAAATCTGAAATACAGCGGAAAAGGTTTGAATCTGACACAAATCTCCCATCGTGAACTTCCTTGGAGCACATCTAGGAGACATCCCTAAGTTCCTGCTTCATCATGCAAACAAGTTTTTCTCATTGAACTTTGTCTGAAAGCATCTGAGGTTTGCTTCCTAATTATCTCTCCTGTGGTAGTGTTCCTGAAGACTTTGGAGAAGCCCCTGTGGTTTGGGGGAGCAGGAGCAAGGACATTAGTGGAACTAGCAGCTTGGCTCTGCTCAGCTCTGGCTCCATTTGACTGCCTGGCACACGGCCATGCCACTTGGCACACCAGCAACGTCCTGTCCCAGCATTTCAGCCATGCCTGGGGCTATTTGAGAGAGTCACTGTCACCAGGAGCAGCTGGCCTTGTCTGAGGAAACACAGGAAACACAGGCCTTCCCTACAGGAAAAGAATCATAGAATGGCTTGAGTTTGAAGGAACCATAAAGATCATCCAGCTCCAAACCTCTGCCGTGGGCAGGGACACCTCCCACTACAGCAGGTTGCTCAGAGCCTCATCCAGCCTGGGCTTCAACACTTCTCTGGGCAACCCGTTCCAGTGTCTCACCACCCTCAGAGGAAAGAACTTCTTCCTAATGTCCAATCTGAATCTCCCCTGCTCTAGCTTAAAATCATTGCCCCTTGTCCTATCCCCACAGGCCCTTATAAACAGCCCCTCCCCAGCTTTCCTGTCGCCCTTTCAGATCCTGGAGGCCGCTATAAGGTCTCCCTGGAGCCTTCTCTTCTTCATGCTGAACAGCCCCATCTCCCTCAGCCTGTCCTCATAGGAGAGGTGCTCCAGCCCTCTAATTGTCTTTATGGCCTCCTCTGGACCCTCTCCAATAGAATCGTGTCCTTCTCGTGTTGGGAGCTCCAGAGCTGGATGTAGTACCCCAGGTGGGGTCTCACAGGTGGGGCAGAATCACTTCCCTTCACCTCCTGACCACACATCTTTTGAGGCAGCCCAGGATGCAGCTGGCTTTTTGGGCTGCCAGCGCACATTGATGGCTCATGTTCAGAGCTTCATCAACCAGCAACAGAAGATAACTCCTACTCCCCAGGTGCTTACGGTGTGCGTGTTGTGTGCCGGCCTAAAATTCGAAACCCCATCTTAATAGTGAAACAAGAAACACCCTGAAGTGTGCTCTGCTAGACTGAGCCTCGAGGGTTTGAGAGCATGGTATGGCAATACAGGCCAAGACCTTGAGCCGAGCCTATGTCACCACTGCCCTGCTCAGGGAAGCCTGGAGCAAGGGAGCCCTTGACAGTTCCTGGGCTGTGCTGCTCCTGAGGAGACAATAGGAAAAGAAAAGCCCATCTGTGCCACATGAAAGGAAGGTAATGACAAATTCTTTCTTCCCCCAATCCACACCATATAATCCTTTCTACGAAACAACCAGGAACTGTACTGTATAATCAGGTTTTCTTCATTTGTTTGCGTTTGCCACGCAGAAACATGCATCACTGATGCTGTTTTGTGTGTCCCCAGCAACCTCTCGATCTTCAGACAACAATAGCTGTGGTTTGCTTCTGACAGACTGACAGGCACGCAGAGCAGGGAGGCTGGTGCAGAGCAGACTTGAGAGCTCTGCTTTATTGGATCATTTGCTAGGGACTGTCAACAGCAGAGACAGAAACAAAGTCCTAGATCCTGAAGAAAATACTTTACAGAGCCAGCTTCCTTGTATGCACTGAAACAGATGGGAAAACGGCCAAATATATCTTGCACTCAGTTCAGGACAAACACCTTATACACCTGATCCGACTATATTATTTCCTGCTGATACTGTCTGTTCCCTAAACAACCTCATGAATGAAGAGCAGAGTTCAGACTTTGCACCTGTGTGCGGGTGCATCGTGTGAATCTCATCTGAACGACAGTGGGAAAGTCCATTCTCGACTGATGTGCTCTGCTTTTGCTCACCGATTTCAACTTTTCTGCACCAACGTGGTCAGAAGCAGAGCATCTGCCCCACAGCGTCCCTTTGGAAACCTTGCCTGGAGTTTGGCTAAGAACGCTTTTCTCAGAACTGTAATGAGTTGGGCCCGGGCTATTGTGAATGTAAAGGGTAAGTGTTCTTTTTGGTTGACAGAACAATGTTTTCCACTGGTTTGTTTTTTTTCATCATAAACGTATCTCTTGACTATTTTCTAATCCTGGGAAATTCATTGGGAGAAAAAATGTTAGGAAAAATGAAGAGCGTTATACCTAGGAAGGTGTGAAGACAGTGACCAGGTTTCAGATCACCAGAAATTAACTTCCAAGAGAATAAACCACTTTGTGCTGCTGAGCTGTAACAACTCCTAAGTAAGCACTGGAAGAAAAATACCTTGCCCAAATACTGAGACTTCTTCTAGATGAGAACTAGGGAGCCCTACACCTGAATCTTCTGGCTTTGAGAGAGCTTTGAAGAGAAAGACTAAGGTACTCCTAGTCTTCAGGAGACTAAGGTAGAGACTAAGGTGCTCTTCCCTTGTCAAGTTGGTTCTTCCCTGTGTCATGCCACAATCTTATCTGCAGTCATCTAAAAGCTGTACATGTTACTCCCACTTGGGCTCCAGTCTTGGCCAAACCAAGTAGTTTCACTGGCAAGAGAGCTATCCACAGAACAGAGGATGGGTTCTTCCAGGGTCTACATCCCACAGGGATCAAGCTGGATTGTGGTCTCCTTGCTCAGTACATTGCATCAAAGTTATTCTAGGAGACCTTGTGCCCTTACACTCCCCTTAACGCTAACCCCACTTTGCTCAGTGCACTCAATACAAGAAGTCTGGTACAGCGCAAAGTATTATTTGCCTTTCTCTCCTTGAAGTAGAGGCAGCGTGAAGAAAGGTTACTTGGTCACCAGAAGAGATCAAAGCTCTGGTCTGTCTATGTCTCACCTGGGGTCTTGCTGCTGGGAAAAATCTCCTGGCAGCAGCAGTAGAAGGTGAAGCGATTCAGCAAGGCAACAAATGTGGTGCCCAGTGAAGCCATTTTGAAGTCAAGAAATTTCAGGGCATCTACATCATGTTGACAAGCACCAGGGTTTGCCACAGAGCATGCAAGGGGATAGACCAAGTTTTGCCCTGAAAGGCTCTCTTGGAGTTCCTCGTATGGAATAGCCTTTACCTCTTCCAAGTCAAGGATATGGGAGCAACATCCCCTTAGGCCATGAGATTCTTTCTGACACCACTGGAGTACCACCCAGCTGATCATCTCACTTTGTGTAGGAGGGAGAGAAGCGGGAGGGAGAGAAGTGGGAGGGAGAGATGTGCTTACAGGACATGCTCCATATAGCAGAAGGATTTCACCAGCAGAGAGGTGTGAGGTCACGGCTGGGACAGAGCAGCTGGAGGTGGGGAACCATCCTGCACCCTCCCACTCCTTCCCATCACGTCATTCCCTGGCAAGGGGCAGCTAGAGGAGTTGGTCCCTATCTCCTGTCTGGTGACAAATCCAGTCTAACTGGGTAATATTTCCACATAGACTGGCTACATTCTACTTCTGCTTATTGATGGTCAGGAGTTGTGTGTGAGTAATGACTGACCTGATAAGCACCCCCTGACACATAACCTATGGCAAAACCCTCCTGCATCTCCTGCACACAAGGGAGGATGTGGTCCCTCTCCCAAGGCAGTGCTGGTCATGCTAAGATGAGCCTCCTATCCCTCTGCCTTCCCTCCAGCCCTGCTGTTCCCAGCAGTCACAGCCAGCAGGACTTAATTTATTGCTTCTCCCTGGGTTGACCCTGATGTATAGAAATTTCCACACCACTAGCAGTCCCTGCTTTCACCATTCCCCTTGGCCCAGGCTGGCAGAAGCAGGCATTGCCCATTGCTCCCCATAGAGCCTGATGCTCAGCCACAGCGAGCCCAGTGCTGGAGGGTGCAGGACAAGCACAGCAAAGTACAATGGGGAACCACCACCGAGTATGTGCCAGACGCCAACAGCCACAGCATCGAGGCAGCAGCAGCAGCAAGAGAGAAGGATGAAATGCCAACCTGGGAAGTCAAGACTGCTACTGAGAGTGCTCAGCACCAGTCTAGCTGTGCTGCAGCTCTGTACACATGACATTTCTGGTGGGAGACTTCATCTGACCTAGCAAAACACTGAGCAGGAAGGATCTGGCAAGATCAAGAGGAGTAAATACCACGTGCTGAGGTTCCCCTTTCCTCCCAGCTGAATGATGCTCTGTGCTTTGTTGTTCTAAAGAGAATCTCACAGGACTCAGCTGGAAATGGTGCACATAGAACATTAACCGTTCTGAACACAGTGAACAAAAACCACTCTGAAAACTATTAGATCATGTTTGAAATGGTCTTTGAATACTCAATTACTTTTTCTCCATACTCAGTGCAATCTCAAAAACTAAACCCACAGCCGTTGCCTGAGAAGGAACAAATAAAGATGCATTATGCTAAGTGTCTTCCATGCTAAAGACAGAAATATCTGTAATACCATCCATGTATCTACTGCTTTCTCTCAGCATATGTAAGATTCAGCCTCCTCGGCCTCAGACAAACTGCCTTTACACGTAGCACATGTAAGCACATAGAAAGAACAGAAAGCACTACAGAAAACTCAGCAGCAGAGAGGTGGCATGCTCGGTGACAAGCTGTTTCTCTGGGTGTCTAATTCTTGTCATGGTTTTTCATCTCTTGAGTCCCATATATTTAACACTGCAGTAAAACGCCTCCCCTCTTTAAAGCTTGTTAAACTGCAGAGGTGAGTGGGATGGTCTGAGGTTCAACAAGACCAAGGGCCAGGTCCTGCCCTCAGGTGACAACACAGAATCACAGAATTATTGAAGCTGGAATAGACCTTTGAGACCATCAAGTCCAGCCTATGACCTAACACCACTACAACCTCCTGCAACGCTCCAGGCAGGGGCCTAACCCCGCAGGACTAGGACAGGGATCATCCCCCTGTACTCAGCACTGGTGAGACCACACCTCACATATTAGGCTCAGTTTTTGGCCCCTGCCCACACCAGCCCAGCTCCGTTCATGGGAAAGACAAGACCACTGTGGTCACCAAAGGTCACCATTCCCTGTTCTGCAGCCAGGGGACAGCCGGGAAATGCTCCAAGTGGGACCCCAGTGCTGCCACAGGAGGTCTGCAGACCTGGCTTTATTCTGGCTGCTCTAAAGCTGCCTTGCTGAGCCAGCTTGGGCAAATCACGTCCTGTGTGCCAGGTGCACTTGTGCTCTGGAGAGGAAAAAGAAAGTTCTCCTTCCTTTCCTGGGGTTTTTAAGAACAAATTTGCAGTTTGGCTTCCTGAGCTCTGCAGAGCATGAACCTGTTTCTGTCTCAGCTCCACAAGGCTCTGGCTACTCACTCTCTTCCAGCTCAGAGTTTGCAGGTCACACACCACTGCAAGACGTCTCAGGCCAATAAAACCTCTTATGAGCTGTTTTAACTCAGAACTGACTCCACTGGAATTCCTAGGAAAACAAATAAAAATGAACTCCAGGGGGTTTGCTGGCTTGCAGAATGGGGATTTCTGTGGCTGGCTCCTTGTAAGGAACATGCCTTGAGTTTATATCAAGCATTTTGTTGCACTTACAACAAAGAGCAAACTGACTTTGACACTCATGGACAAAATATTAGCAGTAGTTTTTAGTATTCTGTCCTAGAATAAGCAACTGGAACCTCAGGGAAAAAAAAATAAAATCAAATGCCACATCCCTACATAGCACTTCCACAGAAGTGAGTCTTCTTTCTACTGATCTTAGTAGCTCCTTCCTACCCATTTTGCTTTTTAAATTTTTGACAAATGGAGCCATGCCTGCCCTGAAATCAGTTCTGGGTGACTAGTCCTTGTTCTCAAGGTTTGACAGCCCAAATGAAAACAAACAATGAATTAAAGAAGGAAACCAACTCAGACACTAGTCTAAGGCCACGAAGGAGTTCTGTGGCTTGGCCCGGATCGGAGCACACGTCCTTTGATACTCTAGCAGCCCTCTTCTCCCGTCTCCTTAAACCATACTGGGTTTCACTATTGCTTTTCTCTCTCCCTGGCCTGTTCCCTGTTCCGGCTGCTGGCAAAGATCCCCATCCCCACTGCTGACAGCCTCACTCACCCTCGCAGGCTAAATTAACACATCCTCAAGCATGACTTTTAGCTTTCTAGTATATCAAGAACTGCATTGGACTATTGCAATAGGGAGATTTCTAGTAGTGTTATCAAAGTGCAAGTGATAAGAGCTGGCTGAATTTCTGTTGAGGGGTAGGAGGTTGCAGACAGACTGGGACATGAGAAAATATTTTTCTTTCTTGGATATTGTTTTGTAATAACACAACTGTGAAATGTTTTTCATGGGGAGGTGGGGAAAACCAAGCCTTGCTGCTCTCTCACTAAAAATCAAATGTTTCCACCCAGTTTCTCTACCCAGGGAAAAAGGAGAAGCTTCTGCCCATCACTGCCTGTGTGTGTATAAATCAGTGTCCTGCTTTCAGCTGGGATGAGCTAATTTTCTTCTGAGTTACTGGTTCAGTTTTAGATTTAGCAAATGCTTTGAGCTGTTGCTAAGTAGTCAAAGACCTTTCAGCTTCTCACACCTTGCCAGTGAGAAGGCTGGAGGGGCACAAAAAAAAGCTGGGAGGAGACACAGCTGACCCAAACTGACCAATAGGATATTCTACACCATATGATGTCATGCCCAGTATATAAACTGCAGGGAAAGATGACCAGGGACCATTGCTTGGGAACTGACTGTCCATCAGTTTGCAAGTGGGGAGTAATTGCATTGTGCGGCACTTGTATAGTCTCATTTCATCATTATAATTATTATTATTTTCTTTCTTTTCTGTCCTATTAAACTCTCCTTATCTTAACCCACAAGTTTAGGGCTTTTTCTCCAATTCTCTCCCCCGTGCCACTGGGTGTGGGGAGCGAGCGACTGTGTGGTGCTCAGTTGTGGTTAAACCACAACATAAATTTCCGTTTTGATGAGAACCACGTTTTCTTGGGAAAAAAAGCATTCCAATTTCAACAATCTCGATGTCTACGTGGCAACATCTCCACTCCATCTCCAAATCCTCCCAAGCCCTTCCTAAACCCTGCCAAGGCCAGCAGATGGAGGGTGGGCTGCTGTTGTGTGGCAGACAGTGAACACACAGCTCTTGCCTTTCCCAACAAAAGGAAACCCCTTCCAGCTGGACTTTAGCTCCTGTCTGAGCTTCTTTCTCCTAAACCAGTTGCTGAGCAGCTCTTGAGGTTGTCAAAAGGCTACAGTCCCTTTTGATCAGAAATAGCAGCTACCAGCAAAGTAAGATAGCGTGAACTTTTCCCAAGTGCAATAAAATCCCAGCATTTCCAGGTATTGATAATAGGCTCCCGTGAAAGCACAATTACATGAGTTCAGAGAAGACAAACCCCACAAGCAGCTTAACATCCTATTTTAGGCCTGAACCTGGACCGCTTGGTGCAAAAGGTACAGTAAGCAACCTGCAGCCCACTGCAAATTCTGCTAAAAGGTAGGAATGAAACAACATTTCAAAGAAGCAGATCCCTTCTTGGGGTCACTTGTGATACCCTTGACTTCCCTAAAAGATTTTTCCCTTTTCCCCTGGGGCTGCGCTGAAACTGCGGGGCTCCAGGACACTCCGCGCTGCTCGCTCGCCTTTGCCGCTCGCTCTCGCTCTCCCGCTGCTTCTCACTTTCACTCCCATTGGTTTCATGTTCCCTTTACCATGCGGAAAAGCTTTCAAGCTTATCCAGCCCAGCAGCAGGGTTGATCCTGGTTCCACCCACTGGGACTTTCCTAGCTTCCTTCTGCACGGCGAGGGGAAAAAAAAAGGCGGACGGAGGCATGCAGCGGGCACCGCGTGGAGCTCGGGGAGCCGCGGTGCTCTCGTTCCCTGAGCTAGGTTTCTATTGTAGGCGGTGCATTCCTTGGGAGGGAGGGTGTGCGTGTGTCGGTGCCTTCCCACACTCCGGGCAGCTCTTATTTAATGGGGGTCTCCATGCAGGGCAGACGCCAGAAGAGATTTTGCAGTTCTCAGTTTCCATCCAGGACCAGCAGCTCGCATGGCAGGCACCGACACGGATCGCTTGGCCGAGATCATTGTGGAGGAGTCGGCTCCTGGGACCAACCAAGCCTCCAGGATGCACTTCAGGGAGGATTTGAGGAGGATAAGGTGCGCGGTGCTGCTCTGCCTGCTCTCCGTGCTGGTCCTCATGCTGCCCACTGCCTACCTGCTGGTTGGAAACTTCCGAGCTCCCAGCTCCTGTGTCAGCCAGGTAAGAGATGACAGTTGATTTCTGTCGTGCCACGTTACGAGGAGGAGAGCGCTGCATCCCACCTCGCCAGGGTTGCGCTTGTTTGGGTCTTTTATTGTCTTTACGAGTTGCTCATGTGAGAAAGTCGCTGTTGCATTCCTTCTTCCTTACACGGAGCAGATCTGCTTGCAATAAATCTTAATATTGTTTGGTCTTTTTAACTAACGGTTTCTGTTCCTCTTGCCTTGATCTCACTATGGTCACAGTACAAGGCACAACTTTATAACTTTTATTGACATGCTGCAGGAAATGCTAAAAAAGCTCACCAGTTGATGGAAAGCAGTGTGTGTCCACTGATTTCAGCCACATTTTGGCACTATGACTCATTTTCCTCCCTTCTAATTGGGTTAACTCTGAGACTTCCCCTCCCAGTCTCCTATTCCAGCAAACATCTGCTGACCACGCTGCTGCTGTCAGTGGTCAGTGCCCAGCATCCCTCACTGGGCAGAGAGCTGCAGCTCTCATGTGTTATTAACACAAACTCCTACAGAGAAATGATTTGAGACTATTAAGGAGTCTCACCCTAAATTTTGCATCCCATTTTAAACTCCCCATCAAACCTTGTCTAGATCCAAGATCTTCTCAGCTTTTCTTCTTTGACAAACAGCTAAACTCACTTTGCTCCTAGCTATGCAAGCTTGCTGGTGTGGCTGCTTCAACTGCTCTTTCTCTAAGGACAATCTCTTTGCTGTGTTGCCTGTGACAAGACAAGGGACAACTGGCACAAGCTGGAACACAAGGAGTTCCATATAAACCTAAGGGAAAACTTCTTTACTTTGAGGGTGATGGAGCACTGGCTGCCCAGAGAGATTGCAGAGTCTCCTTTTCTGGAGAGATTCCAAACCTGCCTGGACAATGCGATCCTGGGTGACCCTGCTGGAGCACTGGAGGGGTTGGACCAGATGATCTCCAGAGATCCCTTCCAACCCCCACCATTCTGTGATGCTATGCCACCCCACTTCTGTATGTGCCAAACTGCAAATAAGTGCTTATTTCCATGGTAGATGATGAATTCAGCAGGACAGCCCCATGCTAGCAGGATGTGTATAGGTCTGAAGAATTAAGGTTTGAATTTTAGCTTCAGGTCTGAAATTCCCCAGCTGATTAGCCTGCTTGTTACGCGCTCACTTAGGAATAGCAGAAGGAAGCAGGGTTAGTAAGTGGCCTCAAAGTCAGATTTCTGACCTTGCACACTTTTAGCCTGCGGATGTTTAGGGAGCGCAATGGCCGTGCCCACGGCTGCCTGCATGCTCTTGGCGGCTCGGAGACGTGCTAGCCCCTGTTTGACCTCAAACCTGCACAGCCGGTGTCTCGCATCCAGGCGATGCCAGCTCCTGGGTGCAGCATCTTCTGTGTTATCTGATTATTCTGCCTACGTGCACAGCCAGGAGGAGATGCAGCAGCCCTGTGCAGTACCTCAAGCTGTTAAATCTGCCCGGTTCCAGCACGTTTGAAAGCTCATGTCACTGAGTTGACCCTGCTAGTGAGGCCAGCACAAGCGGGTGCACGTGGAGTGAAGAGGCTCTTTCTTTGGACGGTCTCAGCTGTTTTGCTCTTTGTTGGTGTCTTGGGAGGTTGTACGGAGCAGAGCAGCTCCGTTCTCAAAACAACCATAGAATGAAAGAATAACAAAATAATGTTAATCCTATTTGATTGGACTAATGTGCTCCTGGCTCTTGAGCCTGTTGGCAGAGCTAGCGGAGAAAAGTGTTTTGGTAAGTGGGTTTGGCTTCTTAAGAGGAAATGTGCAACCCGAGCCAATGGATTTGCTCTAGCCTGGCCTACACTAGTGTATGTTTCTGTGCATATACATGAAGTTTTTAGCGCGTAGTATTCCCACAATGATGTAATGGAGTGATCAGATGAGTTACAGCCTCCACGAGTCCCTGTGAGGAAGAGAAAAATCATCAGGGCTGGCCAGCTGCCTGCTGCCTTCGTGCCAAGCCCAGTGGGTGGAGTGCCCAGCTACAGTTCATCTGGATCCGGCACTTTCTGAACGTTTCATTCACTCTGCTGGTGAGCAGCTGTGTCGCCGGCCTTGTCCAGCGATGGGGTGCGGATGGGTGCATTTGTCTGCCCATGTAACTTTTGACTAATTCCCCGAAGAGTGGTGTCACTGGCAGAGTCCCGGGACTTGGAATAGCTATAGGCTCTTATGGTCCATGGGAATGTTTCTGGGCATAAAGGCTCTTGTGGAAGCGTCTTTTTGGATTTCCTTCTGCATCAGAAGTGTTAGAACTGCATTGCTAAAAGCTGTCTTCCTCGTGTGCCCCACACAGCCCAGATCAGGAGGACTAGGTTGGTACCGGATGCATGTGCCAGAGCTGTCCATGTCACTGGTTTTGGGGTGCGGGTGCCCTGGGCATCCTGAAAGCAAGTTGGGAGACCTGAGTTTGCACCAGATGCATATCAGCTTGCTGATCCTTGCAGGAGAGAGCCCATGGGAGGAGTTCTCTCATTGCCCCAGGATCAGAGCTCAGCCCACACATGCCAGATTATCAACCTCTCTTGCGCTGGGGACAGTCCTGGGAGGAGGGAGGGACTCAAGAGCTGAACATGTGAGAAGCAGATGTAGTAAATTCCTGAGCCTCTCCTTCCTGGAGCAAGGAGGAGGAGAAGAGGAGCCTGGGAAAGTTTATGCAACAGGGGCGTGCCTTTTCAGTTTGCCTGCAGGGTGAGGCAGTTTATTTGTCTCCGCTTCTGTGTGGGTGCGGGTAGTGTAACAGTCTGCCTCTGAAGGGATACAAACTCACCATTTCCTCTGGAAATGTCCCTTTCAGGGCAAGTTATGTCATTACAGCAACACGTGTGAGCCCCTGGGTCTCCCTCCCTCGTGGTGTAATACGTCTTGCGTGAATAATTCCAGTCTAATGCCAATTTCCTTGGACACCTTCCAGGCTCGCTACACACGACTTCCTTTTTGGAAACAGGAATCACTTTCTTTTGTGCTTCAAGATAGAGAGAGGTGAGGAAATAGGGTTCTTTAAACAATAACACATGACTCATGTTATTAGCAGGAAATCTATAAAGGGCTCCTCCTCCAGAGGAAGGGCCAGGGCCGCTGTGCATCTTTCCTCAAAAGGAAGCCAAGTTTCAGTTCGAGTGTGTAAATCTACCAAAGGAACAGCAGAGCAACCAAGAAAGCGTCTCTGGCTACCTTAGCAACCTGCTCGGCTAGCCCCATACAGCAGAGCATCCAGCCCTGTGGCCTGGAGATGTTGATACCTGGGTTTATTTTTGTGGTGTCCTTGGCACGGCAGGACAACGAGCAGCGTAAAGGGAAATTCCAAAACCTGTCCAAAGAATTGCACATGAACCTATGTGCCGTGTCAGCCTTGCAATGGAGAAAAGAGCTGCTGCGGTACAGGAGGGACTTTAAAGTCCTAGCATCTTCCCCTGAATTCTGTTCCAAAGGATGAAGCCAGAAAGCTAGCTACAAAGGTCAGGAAAAGACTGCAGAACCATCACTCATGCACAGCCAGCAGCCCTAACGGCCTGTCCAAATGGGAAAGACAACCTGAAATGGTTTCCTGAGCTGTAGGGAGGAAGAAATCCCTGGGGAAGCGCTGTGCCCAGACCCTACTGGGGGGGATTCCCCTTCCAAAAGCAGTAAGACTCCTGACTGATCGTTGCTGCTTGATGCACACAGTCCTCACGGGCAAAGAAGCCAGTGAGCACATCACTTATTTACCCTGGGCACTATAGTCCAGCCAAACTATTGCCACTGAGGCCAGTTTTTACTGGCATAGGGCCGGCCCCTACCAAAAATACCCAGCCCAGGCCATGCAGCATCTCTGGAGCTGGCACAATTGCGGGTGTATGAACCATGTACAACCTGCGGAGACCCTGCCTGTGAATCAGCATCTTCTGCTAAAAATGGTGTGGATGGAGGTGCTGGGGATATTTTGCTTCTGACTCACTCTGCCTGTGATGCCGAGCTGCTTTTCCTATGCAGTTCTCTATCAGATATCCCTGGCCCTTCCTGGAGGTACAAGAGGCAAAATAGATGAACAGGGGATGTTCAGCCCTTCTTTTTACCTTTAGTAATATATGGATATACATGCAGTGGGGCTTTTGGACATTCTTGGTATCAAAGCAATGTAGAAGTGTTTTGCATTCCCAAGTCTTCAGGGTATTTACAGCTGCCTGTCCGAGACATTTGTCTGCAAGTCAGCTGTAAGGTGGGATTTTCAACATCAACCAGTGCTGATTAACAGTTTCTCCACAGTAACCAAAGGGAAAATTAAAGCCATGCTATGAGACTCTCAGAATCACAGCTAAGCAAGAAAGGAAGACAGAGAAAAACACTAATTGTACAAGTAACCTCTCTATTGTCTCATGCTGCTTAGCTCTCCCTCACCACCTCATCTACACCATCAACGAAGAGCAGCGGTGCTATTTAGGACAAGTATTACCAATACCTAGCCATTGACCAGTGCTAAAAATATTTTCTATAGAAGGTTTAGATTTGTATCCTCATCAAACAACAAAATTACGGAACAAAAATCTCCTACCTTTGCCAAGCAACAGAGTAGTTTCACACCTTGCAGCCCCCTGCACTATCTACTGCTCCACACTGTCCTTCAGCATCTGTGAACGCAGCTCCTGCGCCCGCAGTTGCCATCTGGCCTTCTTCAGAAACAAGTAAATTGAGGTTGCATAAAAAGCTTCTCCCCAGTTTTTAGTCAAGACCATTTTGTTATTTTTCACAAAGCAGCGGAACTCTTCTTGGTATCCTTCCCATTTCCCCATCACCTCTGTTTGTATTGCAACATCCAAGTTTATATAAAGTACTCCAGCAGAAGCTGGGCTTTAAGTATGTAAACAGTCCCACTGAAATCACGTGGTTTCATGTAGGTTTGTGACTGATTTGTAGCTCATTGTAGGACTTAGCATCATTAGAAAACATGCCACTTGACAAATATGAAGGAAGCGTCACATAAATAATGGTGTCAATATACTTGTGTGCATGTACATCTGACCAGCGGGTGTTTGAGGAAAATCTTCCACCTTGATCTTGCGCTTCCCACCAGGGGAAGGACAAAATCACCTGGCTGTGCCTCTGTGCCACATCAAAAGTACAACTGTGTTTAGGCCCCACAGCAAGTAGGCAGGACCTTGGAGAAAGTCATTAGTCATAATGAAAGGCCCAGACATCTCCCTGACAGTGCAACACCCTGTCTCTCCGTCAGCCGCACACTGAGCTTTCCCGCTACTCTCTCTTCTAGATGACATTTCCTGCTGAGCAGCAGACTCCTGTGGCTGGGATATATATGTGTGTGCAGGTGAGGAAGGGAGAGAGTAAAAGAAGAGGAAAAAAAACCAGCACCATTTCCCTTGCAGTTTTCCTCCTTTTTTTGTCTCCCTGACACACTGAAGCAATTACTTTAGGAATTAGTTTTCTGCAGGAGCGTATGGATGTTTGCTGCCAGTAAAACATCAAGAAATATTTGGACTTACTAGAGTAGCCAGCGGTGCCCAAACCCGGGCAGCCTAACTCTTCCCACACTGACACTCTCCTTCTCCTGGCCAGTACAAATTACCTATTTTCTACTTCTGGAGTATTTGAAGTCACTTAAGATATAGCCACCAGGACACAGCTTCAGCATCCACCTGCTAATGCTCTTTCAGCCTGTTTATCCAACAGTGTCTATCAGATCATTATCTGCAAGCTTTTCAGTGGCAATTAATTCAATGTATTTACTGTAGCTGTCCATAAAACACACCAGACTAGAGCGCTCCTAACAAGTGTTGCATGATAGGGGTTCCTGACAGCCCTGATAGTCAACCCTGAGCTGGCTGCGTAACTCACCCTGGTTTCTGCAGCCACGCTGCTGACATAGACCCACCGTGAACTGTGCCTGGGCGAAAGCACAAAGGAAGCTCCTCACACCCCAGGGAGGCCAGATCCAGAGTCAGCATCCCACAGCATGCTCCAGTTAGGATCTGTGCTGCTTTGCAAGCTGCTGTAAGAGGCCTGGCACCTGGCAAGAAGCCACTGGCCGTGCCCAAGTGTGATTCAGAAGGACCAGCCCTGGGAGGTGTGAGGCAGGCAGGGAAGCAGCTTCCCTTTGAACTGCTCAACCTAAACATCAGAACCTCTTGGCACTGCCCAGGTCCATGCCCTCCTGTCATGCAAATGAGGTTGGCACAGGGACATGTTGTGAGTGTGCTGGCGTTTGGCTCTAGAAGAGAATGTAAGAGTCACAGAGACGCCAATCACTTTGCTTTCTCTCCGTGGAGCGTCAGCGAGCCGCAGAGCTCGCCCTCTGCCAGCTGTGCTCTCAGCTGATGATCTTTAAGGTCCCTCCCAACCCAAACCATTCTATGATCATAACTGGCAACTCTGCCAGTTATGCCAAGTTTACCCAGTATATGAACAAGGCAGAAGTTTAACCCGACAACCAGCCCAGGAGCCCAGGTCCTGTCCGCCTTTCAGAGACGCCGGCAGTTTCAAACAGCAAAAACTCTTGCAATCAAGCAAAGGCTTGTCAGCACTTGTCCTTCTCCGTAAAAGCTCTAGCTGAGCCTGGTAATATTACCATAGCATGTCCTATTTTCTGGAGAATGCAGAGCAGACCCTCTGTGGAGGTGCTACATACACCGAAGCCCTGAGCTAACTGCTGGTACATCTCTCCTGCAGGTCACAGAAGAGACAGGCTCTCGCTTTCTGAAGCAACGGGCAGTAAATGCTGGTAAGTTTGCCAGTCCTTTCGCCTGTCTCCAACACCTTTTTTTTTTTTCCATTAGGTTTTGCAATCACTATCTCAGCACACTGCTGGCAGATGCCTCCTCACCTGCCCTCCCTTCTGATCACCCAAACCCCTCCTGATCCAGACAAACCAGGGCAGACAAAGACAAACTTGGGTGACAACAGGCAGGGAGATAACTGCGGCTGTAGCAGGAGCATTTCTAACCCCAGGGCTGCACAGGTTCATTCTTAGTGCAGCACAGGCTTCCTGAGCAGCTCCCTGAGATCGATACAACTCTCTGAACGTGCAAAAGCACAGATTCAGGAGCCCATGCCCACCACACCTCCCCTCTGCTCACCCTCCAGCAATCTAAGACACGGCTGCAATGTGCCCTGACAGCACCTCAGTACGCTCAGGCATTTGGAAAGGGCTTTTATTACCCCAACACTGTCAATGAAAAAAATCCCAGAAAATAACTCCTGACTCAAACATGGGCAGAGAAAGGGGCTGCACGCGCTGCTTTGGCAGCATCAGTCGCTGCTCACACCTCGTTGACTTGAACAGCAGTAAATGTCCTTACAGATTTTTTATTTTTTTTTTTTTTTTTCCCTCAGTTACAGACACACTTTCCAGAGCAGAAAAGCCCCGAGCGCACCTGACAGGTAATACTTGCTCAAAACGGAAGCGTTTCCTGTGGGTAATCCGGCAGATGTAGCACTGCGATAGTCTTGGGTTACGTGGGTCTGATAGGATCGGGTGTCGCAGGTAACACCCGATGGTGTTTCCTCGAGGATGGGGAGGGTTTACTCGAGGGTGGTGAGACACTTGGACAGGTTGTCCAGGGAAGTTTTGGATGCTCTGTCACCGGATGTGTTCAAATTCAGGTTGGACGGGGCCTTGAGCAACCTGGTCTAGAGGGAGGTGGTTGGAACTAGAATCATGGAATCGTTAAGGTTGGAAATGACCTTCAAGATCGTCAAGTCGAACCATTTACTAAACATTATCATGACCCCTAAACCATGTTCTGAAGTGCTACATCCACACCTTTTTCTGAATGCCTCCAGGGATGGTGATTCCACCACTTCCTTGGGCAGCCTGTTCCAAGGCCTCACCACTCTCTCAGTAAAAAACTTTTTCCTAATATCCAACTTAACCCACCCCCAGTGCAATTTAAGCCCATTTCCTCTGATCCTATCACTAGTTACCTGGGAGAGGAGGTTGCCATAGAGAGCAATAAGGTCTCCTCTGAGCCTCCTCTTCTCCAGACTAAACAATCCCAGCTCCCTCAGGTGCTCCTCATAAGATATTTTCTCCAGACCTTTCAACAGCTTCATTGCCCTTCTCTGAACCCACTCCAGCACCTCAAGGTCTTTTTAATCCTGTGGCACTCAAAACTGTGGCCTCACCAGTGCTGAGTACAGGGGCACGATCTCTTCTCTGCTCCTGCTGGACACACTGTTTTTGATCCAGGCCAGGATGCCATTGGCTTTGGCCACCTGGGCACACTTCTGGCTCATGTTCAGCTGGCTGTCCACCAACACCCCCAGGTCCTTTTCTGCCAGGCAGCTTTCCAGCCACTCTTCCCCAAGCCTGTAGCGTTGCCTGGGGTTGTTGTGACCAAAATGTAGGACCTGGCACTAGGCCTTGTTAAACCTTATCCCATTGATCCAGCCTGTCCAGATCCCTCTGCAGAGTCTTCCCACCTTCAAGTAGATCAACACTTCAGCTCAGTTTGGTGTGATCTGTGAACTTACTGAGGGTGCACTCAATCCCCTCATCCAGATCATCAGTAAAGATATTAAACAAGACTGGCCCCGGAACTGAGCCCTGGGGAACACCACAAGTGACCAAGTGGATTTAGCTCCGTTCATCACAACTCTCTGGGCTCAGCCATCCAGCCAGTTTTTAACTCAGCAAAGAGTACACCTGACCAAGCCATAAGCTGCCAACTTCTCCAGCAGAATGCTGTGGGAGACGGCGTCAAAGGCCTTACTGAAGTCCAGGCAGATAACATGTACAGGCCCCTCCCTCATCCACTAGGCAGGTCACCTGGTCATAGAAGGTTTTTTAAGCAGAACCTGCCCTTCATGAACCCATATTGGTTGGGCCTGATCCCCTGTTTATCCTCTATGTGCTGTGTAAGCACACCCAAGATGAACTGCTCCATAAGCTTCCCTGGTACCGAGGTCAGGCTGACAGGCCTGGAGTTCCCTGGATCATCCCTCTGGTTGTTCTTGTAGGTGGGTGTCACATTGGTAGCCTCCAGTCATCTGGGACCTCCCCTGTTAACCAGGACTGTTGATAAATGATGGAGAGTTGCTTGGCAAGCTCCTGCACCAGCTTGCCCAGCACTCTTGGGTGGATCCCATCTGTCCCCATAGGCTTGTGACCTAGATGACCTTTAAGGTCCCTTCCCACCCAAACCATTCTATGATTCCATAATTCTATGAAACATTGGGAAAATAATCATCAGCTTTGCCTTGTTGACCATGACAAACTTACTGAAGGTTGTATTTAAAGAGAAGGGCCCACAAAGGAGGTTCTTGACAGAAACTTTACTTCTTACCACTTTTCCAAGCCATTTATTTCATTGAATGAGCAGCTCTTGTAACTGAACTTAAATAGATGTCTGAAATCTTAATGTGAACCCCCTAGAAAAGGCTGTGAAAAGAGCCCAAGTCAGTCCTTACAGAGCAGTGATTTGGGAAAAACTACCAGGTTTGGTGCAAAATCAGATTAAATATGACCAGTTTCAGGGCCCTTATTTTTCTGCAAGGTCTGACTTGAGCTGCACGCACCATATTGCCATCAAGTAACCTCCTGATTTTAGTGAGATCATCTCTGACTCACACTGGAGAAAGCAAGAAAGGAGTTAAGTCCAGCTGGGTACCTCCAAGCTCTTATCTTACATTAGGAAGGTGCTATCGCAGAGGAGGCTGCCATACATTTCCAAGGGGCTGACAGCATTTACAAGGACTTGAAGGGGTAGCTGTCATCCCAAGGACACTGCCCTGAGCCCAGCTCACTGCACAGGCTTCCCCAACACCCTGCATGTTTTTCCAGGGGAGCACTTTAGTAACTTGAAGCATGCAGGGGCTGGCGTGATGCTTCACACAAACTCACCTACAGGGCTAAACCAATTTCAGGGCTGATTTTTGTCCCAGCATAGTTTACTTTCCCTAATCCACAAGCTCCTTCTTAATGCACAGCCTTGGTCCCACCCCCTTCTGCACACAGGCTGCTAGAGCTCCAAAACTGACCTGTTCTTGTTCCAAATCATGTCTTTGCTGAAGTGCAAGTTTGCAAGAGCAATAGGACCATGTCTGATAGTGTAAGTCCCTCTGTTTTCGCCTGAATCTCCCTATAGCAGAGAGACCAAGAGGCTCCCAGTGCAGCTGACTCAGAAGAGCAGTCAAAGCACAGCTCTGCTGATGGGAATTTCCCTGGCTTCCACAAAAGCCTAGTTGCTTCAGGGAAGCACCCAACAACTCTCTCCAAATTTCCTCAGGCCACTCATTCATAAAAATTCCATCACTGTCGTTCCCAAGCAGTCACCCTGCCACTTTAGGTGAGTCGCTGTTGGCTGTAGCAAGGAGCGTGGAAAGGAAAAAGCTAAGGAGACTTTATTGCTCCTTTGCTGTGCAAAAAGGCTTCACCCAGTCCGCTGTGCTACGTAGCCATCAAGGAATCTAATTTCCATGAACTTATCTTTGACCTATTTTTAGCCCAAGCGTATTTTTGGTACTATACCCTGTGGCAATGAGTTCCCAAGCTTAATGGTGCCTCCCAGTCAGAAAATATTTCCTGTTATTTCAGACTTGCTGCCTAATAATTTCTTGTGCGCCGCCCTGGTCTTCTCAGAAACCGTGACTTGTGCATAGAAAGTGAAAAAGGAGTAATTATTCTTCAGAGCTTTGTAACATTCCCCCAACTCAGGCACCTGTTTCAAAGTGAAGGGGGTAGACTACTCTCCTACTCTCTTGTAGGAAACCTCTTCCAGGCCTCTATTCTCTCTGTCTTTTTTCTAGTTTTAGGCATATATAAGGTGAGAGCAGAGGAGTGAGAAGAATGAGAACTAACCACAGTACTTTCATGGGAATGCAGCACTGCATTAGCAGGAGCAGAAGGACTTGATTTCATTCATTGTGATGAATTTTCCACCTGCTCTTGGCCTTTTTAGCACACACTGAGCATTTTGAACTTACTCAAATTGGCACCAAGATCCCCCCTCCCAGGGTGGCTATAGCTAGTGAAGAATGGCACAATCCATGTGAATACCTAGCTAGGACTTTTCTCCACTCCCATTCTCTCCTGTGCATTAATTCGTAATTGATTCTTACCAAATTAAGCATCTCTTACTTATTTGGTTGCACTTTGGGTCAAGATGCAGCCCAATGTCTATTCCTTCTTGCTACCAGCCTGTGGCATGGATGGACATTGCAGGAACTCCATCAAGTACCTGACTTTCACTCGTCATGCTGCAATGGCATCCAAGACCCCTGCTAAATCTGGCTAGACTTTATGTTTCCACTTGATTGTGGAAGTAACGACCTTTTAAGGGCAGTTATTAAACTCCCAGGGCATGATCCTGAGGAACAGAGACCCTGCAGCCACAGGACACTGCAGTATGTGATGTAAAAGGGCTTTACTGCAACAGGAGACTTAGGCTCTAGCCTCTTGCTGAGACCAGGAGCCTTGGCTCAGAGTGGTTCAGTAACAGGCTCTCAAATCAGTGAGGGCTAAGAAGTGGAGAAACACCACAGCAATAGCTCATAGAACGTACCCAAAAGCTGCCAAGCAATCCATCCAGCAAGGATGGAGAATCCAGCAAGGGGTAAACCAAAAGGGATTCTGGGAAAGGAGATGTAATTTCTCATGTGAGGGATGCCAAAAATGTATAGTGGGGAATTTATGGGATGGGGAAGGTGAAGGAACTGTAGCAATGAATCTCTTATTAAAATTCAATTTTATTGACTTCAAGAGCAAGCTTAATACGTATGTTTGCAGGAAGTATAGCTCATGTAGTTGAAATAAGTAAATGACAAGTACAAAGTGCAGCTACTGCTAGAAAAGGAGCCGTACTGTATTCAAGGGCACTTGAATATGCATTTTTCCTCTTGATGGGTTTTGAAAGCATGGGAAAAAGTAATTTGCTTGAAAAGATAAAGCATCAATAGTGAACTTTATCCTAAAAGGGAGATTATAGCTGTAAAACTTAGAGTTGCCTAATTCTAGAAGTTAGGAAATCATGTACTTCATTTGAGATGTCTGTTGGTTATAAAAAAAAAAAAAATTTGAAGAATTGAGTGTTGTTGACATTTTAAATGCGTCACTCTGTTGAAAAGAACATTTCACATTCAGCTTCTCTTAAGTTTTCCCCCGAAATTCCCAAGGTGGAAAAGAGTTCAGGACATTTTCTGGAAATATTCTGTTCTTTTCTGATCCTCCCCAGTTCAAACATGATTTTGTCTGCTACCAGCTGATATCTAAGAGGTATTACTCCAAGCTTTTGTAAACCTCAGAGTGACTCACATGCTACTTCAGTGTTTGCCAGGACTCAGACCAGTCTCTAGACACCCAAGAGGTAGATGAGGATGAAGGCAGACCATGAGTACTTTCACTTTCATTTATCCCCCTCTCTCTGTATCAGACAAAGCTCCGTTGGCTCTAAGCCTCATAGTCCTTATAATATTTGTATAATTTAGCTTGGCTTGCTGTCACAATCCCTGTCTATCTTTCTCCCACACAGAAATACTCTTGTGTACTTTGCCTCTTGGAGAAAGATTAGAAAGATTTGATACTTCAGCTGCACTGACGGGCAAGCTGAAAAAAAAAAAGCTATTATTTTGTTGTGCTACTCAGAATATGCAAGAACTTGCACTCCTAACACCTTCTTGTCTCCTTATGGATTATTTATTGCTAGAAAAGAGGGAAATGGATGCTGCTGAGAGCTGAGTACATTAGTTTTTCAGAATCTCATTTCACCCGGGATAAACCTAATGGTTATTGCCAAGAGAATTTCAAAGCTTTCTGTTACCTGCATGCTGTTTGTCTCCCTTCCCATGCGCACACGCCCCTTCCCCAAATACTGAATCAAAATCCACTTTAAATATTAACTCAAGCCCATGAAAAAAGTCTCATTTCCTGGAAATCAGTTGCCTTGATCTTTCTCAGGACTTAACATTAACTTTCCAGGTTCATTTTAATGATTTTCATCCTCTTCTTTTTCATTGCCTCTGATGCTGTTCTACCACAACAATTTTATGTGGCAGTCAGTAAAGAACAGAGAAAACTCCTTTACTTCCCACAGATTAGTGCTAGGACTTATTCTCTTGGCAGTCCTGTGAGAGAACTTAAAATGATGGGGCAGAGGTGAGGGGAATAGGGCAGCAGTTTCCTGGTTCTTCCTGAGATCTCTGCAGCCTGGGAAACCTCCTCGGTTTGGCTCAGACTGATGTTGGGGTCCAGATTAGAGCTCTGCTTTTAATCAGCTAACCACCAGACTGGGAAAAGGTCTGGAGGAAAGCTGAGGCTAACACCAAGCTTAGGGTTTTGTTCCTGCAAAGCATTTAAAAAAAAAGAAAAATGGAGAAAAATGGTCTTATACATGAAATGTTGCTTTGGAATTGGGCCTCTAAAGGCATAAGTGGGGTCTTTTGAGTTTCTGGTAAAATCAAATGACACTGGTAAACCAAAGACAGTTCTACAGCAAAAGATTTCTTTGGGAACGGTCGGGAAGAAAAGCTGGACACAAGGGCTAAAAACCTCAAAGTTCTTTAGAAACAACTTGGCAGGCAGAGATGTTCAAGTGTCTCAGTGCTTGGTGATAGATCATGCAGATTATGGTGAAACTTTTTCAAGCACAGTAGCGTCTAAGAACCATAACAACAATCCATTGCTACCACAGAAAATGGTGTTTAGCATTTCTTATTGCTGTCCTGAAACATTCAGGGGAGACACAGTGCCCATGTGTACAACTGACCCAGCAGTGTTTCACTTAAGGACAAGGTTTTTACTCTGGAAGTAGGTAAGATAGAACCCCAGAGCTGCAAGGAAAAGCCGTCTGTATTGCTCCACGGGGCCATGAGACTCAGCCTGTAGGAAGGACAGTTTCATCATTCAGGATCTGGCCCGCAACCAGGACATCCAGTCATAGCAGCTCCCTTCGGGCAGCCTGTGCTGGCCGAAGTCTTCCAAAAGCATCCTTGGCTTTCACTACCGATTGCTCAGATCTGGACACCCCATGGGACACTCTCTAAAAACATCACCGGAGAGTTGCCCTGCAGCCAATTCACCTCAGTTTTCAAGCTGTAAAATAAGAGTCTTTCTGTCCTGTTTTGAGTATCCTATTGAAATTGTTTGCCCTGCCCTTTAGAGTACAGATCTCACATTACGTTCAGCAGCATCTCCTGGGCTGTAGTAAACTAACCCACCTCCTCTCCCTTTTTTCTTCCTCCCACAGTGAAGAAACAAGATTTCTCCAAGACCGTGGGAAACCATATGCCCATCCTGCAGTGGGAAGACAAGCGAGGCTTGGCCTTTACCAAGAACAACCTGAGTTATTCCAGCAACGCTCTGGTGATACCTGTATCTGGGGACTACTATGTCTATGCTCAGGTCACTTTCCGTGGGCTCATTGACAGTAATAGTAAAACAAATTCGGTGACTGAGATCATCACCAAAGTCACTGACAGTTACCCCGAGCCCACCCAGCTGCTGACCGGCACCAAGACCCTCAGTGAAAATGGAAACAACTGGTTCCAGCCTATTTATCTGGGTGCCGTGGTCTCCTTAGAAGTAGGAGACAAGCTAATGGTCAACGTTAGCGACATCAAGCTGGTGGATTACACTAAGGAGCACAAAACCTTCTTCGGTGCCTTTTTACTGTAGGTCCCTGGCAGCAGCTGGTGGGGGCTTCCCTTCAGGGCCCTGGTGTGACCTCGCTGGACCTCGGCTTTGTGAGCGCGCATCGGGATGTGATCTCTGTGCTGTTACCCTTCTTCTGTACTGTCTGTCCCCTGCAGCCTTAAATTAAGGGGTAGGGAAAGCTGAAGCCTCAGTCCGAACTGAAGCAAACTAAAAAAAAAAAATCTACACAAAAAAAAACCAAACAGAAAAATGAAAGCCAGGAAAAAAAAAAACAATAGATTTTTTGAAAGTAAAAACTGAGAACTCTTCAAAATATTGTAAGCTAGGGAGGAACAGTTTATACCTGTGGGTAGAAATATCGATCTTGAATATTGCAGCTAGGCTGCTTCACTAATTCCACCTCCAATGTCCAGTTTCCTCAACTCAAAAAAGTGTTTTGAACTTTCTCCAGCACTTCCAGTATAGTTTTGCATGACCCTTCTTCAGATTCTCGGTTCTAAAAGGTAATTACTTTTCATCATTTCCTTATGAATAGATTCGCTCAGTACTTTGCACTAACATAAAAGTCAGATTAATCATTAACTGCTTAATTAATCCCTTCCAACTTCCCTGTAATGTAGATTAAAATAATATCAGTTTTGCAGAAGCTACTTGATATTTTTTTTTCCCCAAAAAAAATTTGTTTACAGGTCTTTAAGTCAATATACAGCCCCAAAACTTGATGTTAAATTTCTAGAAAACATGCACAAACACTTTCTGTTTCATCATGAAAGTGGAATCTCCCTGCTAGGTCCTAATGTTAGTCAGAGAAACACGCAGCACAATTTTCCACACTTTTTAAATCAGCCACTGAAATCTGGGGAGAAAAATCTCTGCAAGATTTTACTTTCTGTTACGTTTCGTGCAAACCAAGTGCAACTGAAGAAATCACTGTCTTGATGCTCCCCCTTGCAACCACTGGCAATGCTGCAACGGTGCCAGAACCACAAGGGACTCCCCAGACTTTCCCTGGATGAGGGCTGGCAGTCAGTAGTCCCCACACAAGGTCAGAAGATCCAAAGACAGGATCTTGGCGAGCCCCAGCCAGATATGGAGCTCGGGAATGTTTAGCTTCCCGCCCCGCACTTACTTATTTTCATAGACTTTACCGTCTCTCAGGGAAATTCCCCAGCGTTCCTTCTCCTCCCACAGGGAATTCATCACTGACAATGACTCAAGTCATGTTCTCGTAGATTTGAACTTTAAACTCTTATACGCCAGGAGGTCTCACACCTGAGCCATTCTACAATGACCAGGCTTCACTCTTTGAAACTCTTCCTCTTTCCTGCCTCACCTCATTGGATTGCCTCCATTTTCCACTTCTTGGCCAGAAGTAACAGCAAGGTTTGATTGCCTAGTGACCATTTCCACACAAAGCCACAGTGGGGCCCAAAAGCACACAGTCAATTCAGGGAGGCAGGGAGGTTGGGGAGTACGTAGCACTGGGGATGGAGGGTTGTAGCTGAAGAGCTCAAATGGACAGAGAAGTTCTCTGGAGGAGCCAGCCCAGCTACAAAAGACCGTGTGTGCTATTGGAGCCCAGCCAGCACTGAGACCAGCCCACAACAAGCCTTGTCTAAGCAGGAGACAATTTATTGTTATATAAAGATCTGTTTGACTTGACAAGGAAAAGTCAGTAGCACAGTTGAAGTGCAGAGCATGGAAAAAGGCCAAGACAGATTGAGGGTGAAAGCAGGAGAGTAGGGGAGTAGGAGTAGGAGTAGGGGCATCTGGGCAACACCAAACTCTGTGGCTTGGTTTAAGCACCTTCATGCTGACAGCATGGCTATACCTCCTAAACCTGGCAGGTCTTGTATATAGTAAATCATCTCAGAAAAGAAGACTTTTTGGCCGTCCTCCCCTATTCTGCAGTGCCTGGCTCCCACAGTAGGTCTCACTCCTTCATTTT
This sequence comes from Momotus momota, assembly GCA_028565915.1. NCBI lineage: Eukaryota > Metazoa > Chordata > Aves > Coraciiformes > Momotidae > Momotus > Momotus momota. Next base: position 36,782 of record JAOXNV010017900.1, read on the forward strand.
TATCTACACATCATAGAAGTCAGGAGATTACCATCTTACCCTGCCCTTCTTTCCTCAGCAGATGTCTGTCTTGCTTCCAGATTCTCCTTGACTGACTTCATTGGGTGCTGGCCCACTATACAGCACAGCCCATCTAGGAGACCCTGACAATGTCCCTTCATCACAACCTCATTACAGTTTGGCTTTCCATCCTTTCTTTGGTAGGTCCTTTGTTTTCCCCACATCCACATCCTAGCTGTCCTCTTGATCCCTTTCTCCCATGGGCACCTTCCTGCCTTCTTGGCCCTGTCCATTAGATACAAGGACACTTTTTTGTCCAAATCTAATTTTCTACGTGAAACCCCTCTCTCACAATCACTCCAGTGCAGAGAAAACAGATATGTGAAAACAAGTTAGGATGGCAGAAAGAAAAGGTAATGATCCTGCCAGCAGCTGCAAATGCTCTTGGCCAAAATACTCTCTTGTGTCATCATTAGCTAGGTGCACTTCCATCTTCATTTAAGTTCTCACTCCTAGGCTTTTTCCACATGTTCAGCCTTTTCATTTAAACTGGAACTGGCTCAGATGGGATCAGTTATTCCCTGTGTATCCATTCAGTACCTGGCATACACAACCTGGCCTCCTTAGTTCTCAGAAAGGGCTGCCCGGTCGTTCGCCTACTCGGCAGGGCTGTTCACACTGCTCAGAAACCCCCCACCCCAAGCTAAAATCTAATGAAATCTCACTCTCTTGGCAGTTCAAGACAAAGTTATTCTCTGGGGAACCCTGAGACTTCCCCATATCTCAGATTTCCTCAAGTGTTCTCTCAACACCCCACACTGAGCCTTTCTGAGCTTCTGATTCCTTAGTCATCTGCCTAAAATAGGATCTGAACTCATGAAAACGTGAAATTTGCAGCTCTTGCAGATCACCAGATAATGCAAATTAGATGTCTAGCACACAAAACAATGGGAAATCTCAAAGGGAAGACTTAAAAGTGAACTGTCCAGGAAAGGTGATTCTTGGCAGCTAGGTAGGAAAGCTTCTCAAGTGCTATATAGGATGGATTTCATCAATCCTCAGAGAAAATTGGAGTGGAAATTCTAGCTGTTCTCAGACAGAGAAATTCAGAGAGGTCTTTTTTCTTACAAATGAGATGATGCAACAGTCTTCTGAGGCCACACCACAACCCTGCTAGGCTTATACAGCAGATTTCTGTAAAAACTTTAGCTAAAAGTCACCAACATTTAATGCCTGGTGCACTGAATGTTGGTAAATAAGAGGTTTGGGCGAGCAGAGTGGTGAATGCCTTATTTGGCATAATAAAAGTGTCTTTTATGGGATATATACTCAAACATACACCCATATTTGTGTATATTCCATGGAAGTTCTAGGAAGCCCATTGGCAATAATGAGCCGTTTCTACCACAAAGCCCAGAATTTGTGTTGGCTGTACGGTAGCAATGAATTTCGCAAGCTAAAACTTACGCGCTGCAGCTCCGCTACGAGTGTGACTATCCATGGCACAAAAATATTTATTTCAGCCTGGTTAGAGCAAGCTTTTGCACCCTGCTACACACATCACCTCTTACCACCTTTAGCACGCTAGCACATTTTATACAACATAGGGTGATCGATCCAGCATTACTTGTTTTAAAGTGGTGCACGTGTATTAATCCCCATCTCTGTTCCAGGGAAAATTCTCTCTCCCTTTTTTACCCCCCGTTCTCAGTGCTAATAATGTTTCTATAACAGTGACTCAGAAATATAATAAGTATTCAGGGGCTGGTTCTGACCCTGTTGTATATGAGATATTCCTCCACAGAAGTCAACGGCACAAAGTTGGAGTAAAGTTACTTTAGTGAGGCAGAGGTCAAGCTTAAAGGGAAAGATCTCAAAGAGACTGAGCCCAAGCTGTTGGGTCTCAGGTATTTTTCTGAGGCTAAGGACAGAAGTGTTCTCAGAAATATGTGTTAAATTAGAAAAATTTTCTTTACCATAAATCATTTCTGGAGATGTGACAATGCAGATGCATCAGCATATTCAGCTGAATGAGAAGGTGATGAAATCTGGTCATGTGAACAAGTGACCTTTCAGTCCATGGTCAAACTGAAAATATGTTTTGTTTTGGGTGGATGTGAAACTAAAATGGTTACAAGAAAAAAAAAAATCCAAGCTGGAGAAAAAGGGTGAAATAGGCAACTCGTGCTAAATGAGTTAGGAGTATCTGATTTCAGGTTTTGAACCTTACATTTCTTAGGAAAATAAAAAAATTAAGCATTTATCAGCACAAGTCATTTAAAGAAAAAAAAAACAGATTATTTATTTTTTTTATATGAAGCCTGATCAAAATATATTAGTTTTTAGGAATTCTCTTATTCCCTAATCTCTTTGATCCCCCAAAAAGCTAACACTAAATATAACCTCAGTTCATAAAAATTTCACTTACCTACTGCTTCCTTTCTGCTTCAAAACTAAGTATTGGTAAATAAGCATTAGCTTTCTCTCTATATATACAGAAAAGTAAATTTAAATCAAGCTGTAAGGATCACAGTTCCAATCTTACCAACATATTGTGCTGTACTTAGTCCTGAGCATGTGGCTAAGGAGGGACTCCTGTAAACTCAAGCTCAGTTTTCCTCTTTGGTGTATAGGAGGAGTAAAAACCACATTGCTCAAATTGAAAGCAGGTGGAATGTTTTGCCTGTGCCTACCCTCAACTACACTACTACAGGAACAACTCTACAAACCAAAGAACCCTTACAGGGACCATCTCCAGCACACATACGTTGGCAGGATTAGGGTCTAGAGGTGTAAAGTCAAGGGTCACGTTCCTTAGCAAAACATAACCTAAAGGATGAAAAGGATGCTGCTGAGACCCTTTTGTGTGTTAGGATGAGCAGCTCCCTCCCAAAGGGACGCTACCAGGCTCTGTTAAACGGCAGCACAGACCAAGTGGAATCAATTAAGGTATTCACTTGTGATTTTCAACACAGATATTTCAGACTTTAGAAGGAAATCTCATTTTTCACCTCTGTATGGTAGAACTGACCACATTGTGTTTTATTAACCTCCTGAGGGGCCCATCATTTCAGATGAGAAATGAGGAGAAAATTCATTCTTTAGAAGAATTGGAAAACGTCTGGAATTTTTGCCCAGATCTGGGTATTAGACACCAGTATAGCATTTTGCTATTGTAGAGAATTTTATAAGCGATTGTATACTGTCATGTGCTTCAGTGCTGATGTGTGTCTTTACCAGTAGAACTGACTTAGCTGCTTCTTTCCAAGGTTTGTGGTAATAAAATTGCAAGTTAACTAACGTGACTTCTGATCCTGGTCCTCTTCCAAAAACCACTAACCAAACAGCACACTTAAGAGCGATCAGCTAATACAGCCCCGTAACGCTGATATACAAGAAACCAATTTTGTTGTGCGTTAACGTGTGAATGATTGGTATTTTATGCACAGTTAGAGATCCCTCATCAGAGCGAGCTCAGATTCAGCTTTTCCCCTGGGGCTTACAGAGATAAGCATTTCAAAAGGCAAAAAATCCACAGAGGTTGAGCAAGTTTTCTTTTCCAGTCCCTTTTCCCCTTTGCAGCTGGTTCCCTCTTGTTATTTTTCAGTCTATTCTGAAAAAGCAAGTCCTACAGGAAAGCAGTGTTCATTAGAAACTGCATCATAGCTGTGCTCTGGGCCCACAGAGTCAGGGACTGATGCTCCCCATTGAGCACCCAAGGGAGCCAGGAGGTGAGACACTGGAATGGGTTCCCCAGGGAAGCTGTGGAGCCTCATCCCTGGAAGTGTTTAAGGCCAGGTTGGATGAGGTTCTGAGCAACCTGCTCTAGTGGGAGGTGTCCTTGCCCATGGCAGGGGGATTGGAACTGAATGATCTTTAAGGTCCCTTCCAACTCAAGGCATTCTGTGAGTCTATCACCACTTGGTCAAAAAGCCAGGGCAAACCGTAAGAACACCTGGCAGCTTGGAACTGAATGTTTCCCTTTGCTCAACTCCTGGCTGCCAGGCACCACCCAGCCAGGAAATTCTGGTCAAATGAGAGTCAAAGTCTTGCTTGAAGGCAGCAGAGCTCTGGGCACCGTTAGTTCTGTTCTAGTTTCAGTTTTGCTGTCCTTACACTTTCAGCATCCACTGCATATGCATTTCTTATCCTGAATGGTGTTATCTTCAATTCCTCTGTGCTCAAGAAAGCAAATTCATTCTTTCTGCCTGTAGAATTGAGAAACATTCTGCCACTGGGCATATTATTTCTTCTTTCAAAAACGTCTTTGGTTTTCCTGGCTTGAACTCACAGTATCGTATTTAAATTGCTTCAGACAAGGTTCCTAGTTAAGGGCTCTAAGCTCTGGCTCAAGGAAGGTTTTCACTTGAAAAGCCAAGCGAGATCATGCTTACCCTGGTTTCCACCCACTTGCAAATACCCGAGATGCTTTGTTAGCAGGCTCTGCAATTCAGCCAGGACTTAATTAAGCAGGAGGAATCCTCCTGTAGAACCATGCTCTCCCATAGAACCAAAATATGCCTTTTTGTTAAAATCCAATAGCTACCTCACATTTAAAAGAATAGCAAAAGTAAATCATAACTTTATTATTATTATTTTCTGGTTTTACTTGAGCTAAGCAGAACTCACTTGTTTTATTGCCATTTTACTCTGTGCTTTGCACTTATAGGGTAATAGCTTGAGTTAACATCTTCTGTGTGGTCTAAATACACTGGCACATAAAGTCCCTCCATGTGAGCATTGTGCTTCATTTCACCTACCTTTAATCAGACAGAAAGTGTCTATTCTCAATAAATTTCCAGGCTCCCTCTCTAGCAAGGAGGAGAGGGCAAGAGATGCACATTTCTCAAAGGCTGCATGTGCCAGGGAAGGTGAAGATTACAGAGGTGCTCCTGTCCCAGGGCTGTAGGGGGATGTATACAAATAGCTAGTATTTTTTCTAGCTAAAGTAGGATAATAGCAGCACTCTGTGGCAGTGGTCACTGCACACACGTTCTCAGATGGCTGGAATAAAGCTGCCCAGCTCCTGCCTGGGTAGAATCCCCATAGGGTTAAGTGTTAACAAATCTAAACATGGACACAAATCTTGAGGAGGCAGGGGGAACCTTACTTTTGTAAGATGAAGTTGTTACTCCGTGAAGTTAATCCTGCAGAGTAGGATGCTAGTTATGAGAGTTTAATGTTCTCAATATGCCCAACCACAGCTGGATCCGCTACATGTAAGAACAAGGATGGCAAGAAGACCCCTTTTCCAAATCGGGAGCAAGTTCAATATCAGAGTTAAGATGTCCAGGCTTTGGGAAGAGCTTTGAGTTCACTCTGGCAGGGCATGGGGACTTTGTCCCCTAAGCATCTTGTAGGATGGAGCACAAGCTGAGATGAAGTGATTTGCATCCACAGAAAGATCTCTATGCTATAAAAATCCCTGCTCACGGACAGGCAGCGGAATAAGAGCCGTGTTTTCTAACACACACAACATCTGTCAGACGGATTCTCAAAGGAAAGTAGGACTCCACGGTTCGATTTCTTTCTCAGCCCCAGTGCCAAAGCTAGGTGTTATTCTCTTCAAAAGTGCAAAACCAGGAGCTAAGTTTGTCAACAGTGGCAGTTCCAAATTCATTTTGCCTTGTAAGTATTATTGCTAAATCCTTTGGAATGGCAAACCAGGATATGACTCCTTGGGTAATAAACACCGTAAGTCAAGAGTGTTTGGGTTTTTTTGCTGAATTATGAACTCAACTCGCTTTCCAAATGCCCTTATTCTTGCACAAATATGTCCTTTCATTGATTGCACAATTCTATAAAAAAGGGCACTGAAAATGTTTGCTGCATATTTATTGGTACTGTACATAGAGATGTCTTAATTTTATGTAAGAGGAATTGTACAAATCACGGTATAAAGCTTAGATCTATGATGCTTAACAGCTATTTCTTTTAGAAAATAGCTTTGACACCTTCTGACAGTGAAATTTATAAATAGTTCTCTAAAAAGTGCATTGTCTCTTAAAGCAATAAAAGAATTAAAGATTTCCTTTGGTTCATATTGATTACTGAGCCTTTCTTTATTCCAATAAGCACCCACTAAGTGCTCATATTTACACCTGGGTGGACATTTACCTGTGCCAGAGGATCATGTGTGCTGCCTATTGCACATGATCCGTTCTAAGATGTAAAGAGTTTTCTTTATGTAAGTCATTAATCACACACAGAAAACACAGAGGAAATCATTAGTCCTAACATTTCAAGAACAGTGAAATTAAGCCCTATTCATCTGAAGACAAGTTCCAGGCCTTTTCATGAACCTTTACTTCAGAGGCTTTAATTAGATAATTTTGCTTCAGTGGCGTAGGATTGAGTACTGGGACTGTAATTTTCAATTCTATCGACATTATTTTTCTCTAGACGTAGCTGAATCTCACCTTTATTTTTAATGGGGCCCAACTCTTACTGACAACACCCCCAAAAAATTAAGGATCAGTGTATCCCAAAGGTGATATGCCCTGCTTTAGAATGAAAAATGCCCATTTAACTGCTTTCTGCTCAACGATAAGACCCCCATTTAGCAAAACCTCACTGTGTTTTGAGATTTCTTTAGAACTCCAGTACACTGGAGCAGAACAGCATTTATTACGCAAAAAAAAAAAAATAGGAGTTTGTGTGGATAACTAAATGCCTAATTTTCACAATAGGATCCATTCGACCAACCCCATAAATTACTATTTCTGTAAAAACACCAAAGGGAAAAATATTCTGCTTTTTACAGTAATGAATTTTGCTCCTGGGTATCAGCTAAAATTACAGGGGTGTCTCTGACCTGCAGCTTGCAAGCCAGGTGTTAGTCTTGCTGCTTCTAAAGTCTGAACAGAAATGGGCCAGCTCCCTTTCAGGGGCCATCTTCCTCTTTCTGTTAATTCCAGAGAGCTTAGAAACATTGCAGCGCAACTGAGGTTAAGAAGCACAAATCACATCCCGCGCTTCATTTCTGAGCTGAGCAAGAGCTGGTTTAGGTGGGCAGCTTGGTTTGTGGTCCCCAGAAAAAGGCAGCTCAGCACCCCCTAAAAATCAGAGCCTGAAGGTGGGTGGCTGCTACACCAACCTGTGTGGCTGTTCAGTAGTCAACATGACAGCAAAGCATCTGGCTTTCCCCATTCTCTCCCTGCCTTATTTTGATGAGAATAAGCTCATCAGTTCTCTGTGAGAGCACTGCCCTTTACACCAGGAAGGGAAGAGGTCCAGCATTCACTGCTGCTCATCCAGCCAGTTGATGACTCTAAAGACACATCACTATCCCCCCAGTTTTGAGTCAATCTCTGCAGACAGGATGGAGGCGCACATTCCTGCACACAGAGCCCAAAGTGGAAGAGATCCATCAAAACATCATCAAGCAAACAGCTGCCAGGGCATGGTTAGCTGGGAAATCACACAAAATAGCTGTTTGCTCACTACTTCCCTTCTCTCATCGGTGCCTGAAAGCAAAGGATGAAAAACAACATCCTTTCAAAGAGCTGGTTAGCAGCAAGCGCTGCCCATGCCCTAGCCCTTTAGCAAGATGACTTCACTTCTGGAAGAAAAGGAAGTGGAATATCTGTATGTAAATCAGGGGAATCTCTAAAGCAAAAACAAGGAGATATGAAACAGCTTTTTGCCCGAGCAGTGGGACTGTTCCTCTTTGCACTGAATGATCTGGTGAGAAGGTAGGAAAGATATTACAGCATGTGGAAAACTCCAGTATCTGTGTTTAAATCTCTAGGTCCGCTGAAACTAGACAGTCCATCCCTAGGGCTCTGCTGCCTTCTGCATGGTGGCATCTCATTAGTTTGCCTTTAGAGGTCATCCCTTTGTACTTCTTAACAGAAGAGGCATGGAGAGAAGGATCGAAAAGGACCTTTTCTTCACACATTTCTTCACCAATTCTCACATAGGCTGAAAGTAGAGGACTGATCTGCTAATCACACTATTCCTGACCCTCTATAGACACAAATGGACTTGGATGCTTATTTATTAGGCATATTCTATTAAGCAGCTCTGCTATTCCTTACCCCAGTTCCTAAACTACAATCACAATCTCAAGAAGGCATTTACACTCATTCAACAAGTGTGTCCCCACAACTCCTTTTTTTTGGCAAGTTACTTAAGTATTTTCTTGCCTCAGCAGAGCACCATAGGGTCATGCTTTCAGGCTGTAATAGTAGCAAGGACAACACTGTTCCTTAAAGAGCTTTTGCTTTATTTGTTCTTGTAGAAGGTGCCTGAGAGGGAGCTAGGGAAATCCTCACTATTTTTAGAGCAACTATGTTGAGTAAAGAGTGTTGCCACAAGGAATTTTCATGTCATTTCTTCCCCGAAAAGTCTTACTGCATCACCGGGTGGATCTCCTAAGTCATAAGGCAAACTATCATGATAAACAGCACCTATACTTTCAGGAAAATCCCAGAGGAAGGCACGCACACTGTGTGCATGGCTGGAACAGTAGTGCCTCCAAGACCCTGCAGACAGGCAGCAAGGACTTTCTTCCACCTACACTCTGCCTTTCTGCCACCAAACTCAGGTCACCACATACCCAGAGCAGGGTAAAGACACACTGGGCAGGTTTCTAGGCCACCTCAAGCTCAGCAGTTCTGAGCTAGGTCATTTCTTCACTCTCCCTTTCAGCATGTTCCTTACCAGGATGCAACACCTCCAGAGCTAAAGCTGTCTTTTCATAATTAATGGGTTTATGGCCATCTTCTGGTGAGCTAAGAAGCTACCAGATAAATTCCTATATTGGGGCCATGGCTCCTCAAGAGTCTCTGCACTCTACTCTCTGCTATCCCTTCAGAAAGAACTGCACCCCTAGCTGCAAAAGCTCCCCTGGTCCCTCTGCTCCCACGCAGGACACATTTTCCTTTGCAGTAGAGGATGTAGAATTAAACTATTTTCCCTTACTTTAAGGTCTAATGTCACATCTGGTGGAACTGAACCAAGGCTCGCTCATTTAGGTTTCTGTTTACATAGCTTAAAAATCAGCAGAAGATCATCAAAACAGCATCAAATCATGCTTCACAAAATCCTCTCCTGGTCCTCTCTGGGGGGCTCTAATAGCCCTTATTGGCCTCAGTAGTCACTAACCCAGCATCTGGGAATATCCCACCTTCAGTAGCTCTCTCCAAGTTGTGGGTAAGCAATCCCCTGATGCTCAGAAGCACGAAAAACCCAAGAATATTTTAATCTTAATTACAAGTACAGTACTGGCAGTGTGCAGTGCACTTCATTCAGCTCAGGGTTCATCTCCAAAAATACCACTTTGGCAAAATAAGTGGCTTGTGTGAGGAGATTGAAGCTTCAATGGAAGAAATTTGTTTCCAACATCTCTGACAGAGTCCTCAAATTGCTGGTTCTTCTGGCACAGAAGGTCCCTCCTTGAAATGCCTAACCATGCTCCAGAGGGGCTCTCAGAGCACCCTGCCCTTCTTCCAAAGGTCATGGAAAGTAATTCTTCTGACCTGGAGCTTTCTACACACAGAAGCTGCAGGAGCTGAGGGAGTTGCTAAGTCTACAGACAACTGGTAAGCACTGGAAAGCACATGTCAGAGTAAGGTCCAGGAAGAAGCCACTTACAGCCCCATCTTGCCTCTCCTCTCGTCTCCAGGAGAAGGAATTGCCAAGGGTGCATGCAGGAGCCACAGGGTGCTCTGCCCAGGCTCCCAGAGGGTGCACCACATCTCCCTTTGCAGAGCAGGGCAGACAGAGACCACACTTCTCAATAGACCTCTTTGGATTGAAACAGGCCACCCTGCTGGGCAGTGACTCAGACAGAACATTCTCCCCGTAAATCAAAGACTGAAGACCCTTAAAGACACAGAGACCATCCTAAAATACCAGTCCCTTGAGGACAACTCTTGAACAGCAGCAACAGCAGATGCTGTCTGGGGAGAACATGGGAGTGTTTTGTTTCCCCTCCGGTCCCATTACATCCACATTCACGTCCACCATAGCAATATTTTCAGAGGGTACATCCACACTGACTTCCTTCAGTACTGAATTCATGAGTAACAGGTCCACAGACAGACTAATCACTTTCTAAACTATTTGATGTTATTTGTTCCTTCAGTTTCCTGTGGCAGATTCCTTAAATTCTTTGCCCCTGCGTAAGAGCATTCTTCTCATTTTCAGGTTGAAACAGGAACAGTCCTTGAACCCGCGGCTCCGGCACTTACCTGGAGCACAGGAGACATGCAATCAGTCTTGTCTGGAGCAGGATCTCTGTTTTGGCCAAAGCTTTGGAACATGACAGTTGTGTGTCAGCACTCATGTTTCCGGTTGTTCATCATTCAGCAGCCTGTACCACATGAAAGAAACCTCATCAGAAGCCACAATCACACCCTCTCCCTCCTGTAGGGATACAATGGGCAATCTGTGGATCTTTTTGGCTACCAGACCAGTCTTGGAGCCACAGGAATTAGCGTGGATGCTAATAACCCACAGACTGGTCAACTTACTCTGCTGTGAGGGGCCACCCTCCAGCAAGCAGAGTGCCCTACGAGGGCCTTGTGTCAAAGGGGCTGCTGGAACATCTTTTATCAGAGAGGTCAGGAGTAAGTAACAACATGACCTAACTCCCCAACTCCCATAAAAATATATGACCAAGCAAATGCCATTTCTTTTTACCCTGCCACCCCTCCATTCTCATCTGTTACTAGTCTCTGCTCTGTGAGACAGATGGAAAAAAAGAAACCAGCCAGGACGTCACTGGTTTGTCACCATTTTCTCTTTTACAGGCTTTCCCATCTGGCTCAGCAGCAAACCCGAGTATTTCTTAATTTCTTTCCCTTCCTCCCCCATTCACTTGGGAGCAGTCAGTCACAGAGCCAGGCAGAGCTGGGAGCCCACCCTGCAATTCTTCGAGAGCCGTGCTCCAGGCACTGGAAGGAGCCTGGCAGAGGCTGCTCTGCCACAGCGCAGCCTTCCCACACAGCAGGGATTTACAGGGAACCACAGACATCACGCCAAGGCCCTCAGACAGTAGAAAGACATCCTCTCACTCACCCTGGAGTCATCACTATTGATCACTTATGTGGATAGAGACCAAAGAAAGTCTTTGGCTGAAGAAGCAAAGCACTAACTCATCCAAGAGACACATGCAACGGGAAACACCAGAGAAGCATGAGCCTGAACTATTGTGCTACTTGAATATTTTTCACTTGGGTACTTATAGGAGTTAGAACTAAGTAGCAATAATTAAAAAAAAATAAAAATTACCATAAGCAGTGAGGCTCCCTCAGCTTCCCCTACAACCACCCCAAATAACACATTATGCCACAGTTTCTTTCCCTCCATACCTTCAGGGATCAGCACATCCAGCCACCTGAGCCTCACAACACTCCAAGGCACCTCCAACAAGTCTCCCTCCCAACCCTCAACAACCCACCTCCTACAATAACCACCTTCCTTTCCTACTCCTCCTTTTAGCCTTCTCCCCAGAGCACACACCTGCAGGAGCAGAGCAAGGCGGAGGCTAATGAAGTCAATTAGCTCTCATTAACACCTTTTTGATCAGGCTAGCGGGTGTTAACCACCCTGTCAGTCCACCTGACACGGAGAACCTGTTGCTTGTAATTTACTCTTTGTTTTCTCGGTCCTCATGACTTTCCCTTTATGCTTTCAAAGCAGCACCCTGTAAAACAGCCAAACTACAATGTGCTCTAAGTGACAAATGGAATTAGTTATCAGGAATGAATTCCAAACACCACCGTGTGCTCTGATGCAGTCACTCAAAATACTACTTGTTTTCTTAGGAATAACTGATGCATTCCCAGAAACTCGGGACCTTTTCTGGCTGTTTACTCATAGGAGGTACTGATTTAACTGGACTCAGTCAGTTTACATCAAGAGAGCATCAGAGGCTCATTAGCCTATTTATCCTTGTAGCATTCCTACAAGACAGGGAAAGTCTGGTTTTGCACATAGGGAATCGCGGAGAGACTAAATGACTCATCAAGAGTCACACAGGAAATCTGTGGAAAAGGGAATCAGACAGGTCTTCCAAGCCCCCCTCACTCATCTCCTAACATCTTCCCTGTCCCCCAGCACCTTCTGGATCATCGTTGGTCAGCTAATGAAAACCCTCACCCGTGGAGCTGGTCTCGCAGAGGCTCCACGGAGTTCCCCCCCCTCCACGGGCTGAGTCAGTGATAGATGCTGCTGTCACCCTGCTCTGCAGCATGGGCAGCGCAGCCACCCACTTCCAGCCACCCAAAAACATCACTTGAGGAAGGAGCTGGAGCAAGAGGGTGAAGGAGCCTGGGAAAACCAAGCCCAGCCTCCTCCAAGGCTGGCACAGAGCCTGGACCTTCACTTGGGCTCCTGGATAGTCAGTTATCGGCAGTGGAAATACATTTGGAAACACAGAGCGGGAAATCTCCCAGCACCAGGATGGGGCTTGGACCAGGTGGCTCTGCACCATCTTTACACCAACTGTCCTTGGTGGGCCTGCTGGTTATCACTGGAAAATTCTCCCTGCTGCACTCAGGAAAGCTGTCGTGTATCTTCCTGCGCCCCTGCCTGGTTGTGTGACTGTCTCCACTGGGAAACAGGAGACAATGTTGGTGATGTTCCTCTCTGGAGGAAGGTACCCATCCACTGCTGGAAATGTTGCATTGGCGAAAAAAAACAACAAACCAAACAACAAAGAAAACAAAAACAGTTTTCAAAAGCAATTTTTTCTAGCCACTAAATTCTCAGTCTGAAGAGTTTTACTTTGAGTTAATATGGGCTGTCTCTGCTCTAGGATTAAAGTTATTGATCCAGTTCTTGATTGTTGTCATTCGTCTTTGTTCCTGGACTTATTATCATCTGTACAGGATAAAGGTCCCTAATTAGAGACTGCAATTTATGGTCAGACTCCAGAAAGTCCCCAGCAAGGAAGCCATCAGCCTGCCACCCGGCTGCAAAGTCCTCGGGACAGCTCGAGGTAACGGGGGGTGCTCGAGGACCACTTGAGAGCTTCAGGTGGGGGGACCTGTGGAGCCAGGCAGCCACTCGAAGGCTGCTGGGTGGGCGAGCCTCGCAGGGGTCAGGGCTTCCCAGACGTTTCCCCCAGGCTCCCACAAAACCACTGGAGTCACAGGGGCAGCAATAAATCCCACTTGCTTGGAGAATATAGGTATTTGGCCCGGCATCAGGATGTGTTGTGATGCAAGTGAACTTTTAAGGAGCATTTAGTACCTAGCAAAGTGGTTTGATTTACTTTTAGCAACCCACCTTTCTTCCTGGTTATCCTGAGCCAGGAGTAGCGTAGAGCCAAGGAGACATCAGACCACATTGCTGTGCCGTGGCAGGGCCTCCAGAGAGAAAACTAGTGGCATGAACCACCTTCAACAACTGTTGTAACAAGTAGGAGAGGTGTGTGCCAGGGAATAATGACCAGGGGCTGTTCAAGAAAGTCATGTGAAGTCCCCTAAATAACGTTCCTATGAGTATTATGAGTGCCTGCACGTCACCCACCCTTACCCAGAGGGACATGCTGCTGGAGCCCGCCCGCGTGGCTGTCAAGCAGAGAGAAGTCTCGATCCTCTCCCAGACCTCATGACATCCCACTGTCATCAGAGGAGGCTTTCACATGGATGCAGTTGCCTCCATGTCAGCCCATAGCTCCTCTCACCCTGCTCAGGGGGAAATACAAACTCCAGCTGCTGAGGCTCTCTGTCCTGAGCACCCAGATTCCTCATCTGAGGAATCCACACCAGGTTTAAGACAGTATTTATTCCCAACTAGACATTACTTGGGCATGATTTCAAGGCATGATGGGGTTACACCCTTGTACTCATTAACTAGAGTCCTGTCTCCAGTGCTAGGCTCTCCAGTTCAAGAGAGGTAAGGAACTACTGGAGAAAGTCCAACAGAGGCTCCAGAGATGCTGAGGGGCCTGGAGCCTCTCTGTGCCCGGGAAAGGCTGAGAGCCCTGGGGCTGTTCAGCTGGAGAAGAGCAGCCCCAGAGGGGAGCTGAGCAATGCTGAGCA
>JAOXNV010017901.1:0-27164 GCA_028565915.1 Momotus momota
AGTCTCCAGAGAAGGAGACTCCACCACCTCTCTGGGCAGCCTGGGCCAGGCTCTGTCACCCTCACAGCAAAGAAGTTCCTCCTCCTGTTGAGATGGAACCTCCTATGTACTATCTTGTACCTGTTACTTCTTGTCCTACTACTGGGCACCACTGACAAGAGCCTGGTCCCTTCCACTTGACACCCACCCCTCATATATTTATAGACATGAAGAAGATCCCCTCTCAGCCTTCTCTTCCCCAGACTGAACAGCCCCAAGACTCTCAGCCTTTCCTCACAGGAGAGATGTTCTGATCCCTTCATCATCCTTGTAGCCTCTGTTGAACTCTTTCCAATAGATCCCTGTCTCTCTCGAACTGGGGAGCCCAAAACAACTGTGTGACCTGTAGTACAACTGTGTGACCTCTGATACAACTGTGACCTGTGGTACAACTGTGTGACCTGTGGTACATGAACTGAGGCTGGAGGAACAATTGGTGAGGATCAGGAAGTGTGAAGTAGAGACCCAGACTAGTTTCACTTCATCAAAGCATTTTTCTGGTCAAATCATCATCGTTGCTGTACACACACGTATCTACATTTGCATTCAGGTGTTTTAATTGCTGCTATGTGCCTCTTGCAACACCAGCCAAGGAATCATCTCTGGGTTCAGGTAGCAGCTGGATTTCTCAGGAACTCAAAGGCAGAAGACCAGGCAGTCTTTCCCAGGAGAAGTTTGGAATCAGTAGCTGGAATAGGCCCAGGCAAATCTTCAGGACAGGTAAAGAGGTACAACTGTACATATCTGGGGCAGAAGAGCAGTGTTGTGAACTTTGTGGCTCTGGTCAGAGATCAGAAGCTGTGTAGACAAGAGCAGCTGAAGAAGTAGCATCAGCATCAGTGCTACGTTGTACTTGAAACAAAACGTTCAAAAGAGGGTGGAGAAAACATGGGAAATGAGTCTCTTATCTGGGCTGGTCACTCTGTCCTCAGTTTTAGGACCTTCCTGTGGACACCTGGGAACTAAAGAGACACCCAACCGTTCTCCTTAAGGGTCTTCTGTCCCTCAGATCCTCATCCTTGGATTTCACCTTTTGAGGGATCAAGTAGACTGACTCTGTTTCTGAACCACCACTGTGCTCATGAAATGGCTTCTCCTTATCTTTCAGGCTGCACTCAGAGTTGCTGTAGCACACATGAGCTTTCCCTGCCCTGATGCCAGACTGGTCTCTGACAACCTCAACCCTCTTGCAAGTCCTCTAAGAAGAGCTGGACATTCCTTCACTGCCACTGCTGAAGCATCTCTGCAACAAGGGTTCTGGAAGTGGCATCGTGCTTCAAAACAGCCTTCCTTATAATATACTACTACCTCCCTCTCTATCCGTCTGGAATCCATCGGGCAAGACTGGATCAGGAAGATAAGAATGATGTATATATGGCATGGGATGGCCTGCACTGGCAATAAGGTGCTGTTGCACTAGGTATTTTGGAAAATCCAAAGTCTAATATGAGCCAGGGGATCTCACTCAAAGAAAGGTAACCAAGGAAGGGCACGTGGCAGACATCAGCTGCAAAGCAAAGGTTCAGTGGAGACAGACGAGGCCAACGAAAGCCCAGCGGAGGCAAACAGCAAAAAGAAAGTGGAAGCACAAGGCTCAAAACCTATGATCCTGGGTGGCAATGAGCAGGAGAAAGAAAGAACAGCAGAAATTCCCTGGTGGCAAGTGATAGGACTAGAGGAAATGGATGCAAGCTGTGCCAGGGGAGGTTTAGGTTGGATATTAGGAAATATTTTTTCACTAAAAGGGTTATCAAGCATTGGAATATTCTACCTATGGCAGTGGTAGAGTCACCATCCCTGGAGGTATTGAAATAGCGTGTGGATCTAGTGCATAGGGACATGGTTTAGTGGTGAGCTGCAGTGCTGGGCTGAAGGTTGGACTGGATGATCTTGAAGGTCTCTTCCAACCAAAGATATTCTGTGATTCTGTGATTCTGCTGCAGTAACTGCAGATGTATGTATTTGGACAGCCAATACCAATCCATTACAAAGTCTACTGACAGAAAGTTAATCCATCAAAATACTTTCAACACATTTGAAATTGGCAGAAGGAGTTTATAGACAACGGGTGCTTCATATTGTAGGCTCAAGGCGGAGGGAGGTTCTCCTTCCCATCTACTCTGCTCTGGTGAGACCACATCTGGAATATTGTGTCCAATTGTGGGCCCCTCAGTTCCAGAAGGACAGGGAACTGCCTGAGAGAGTCCAGTGCAGAGTCACAGAGACGATGAAGGGAGTGGAACATCTCCCTGCTGTGGAAGGCTGAGGGAGCTGGATCTCTCTAGCTTGGAGGCGACTGAGGGGTGACCTCAGTAATGTTTATAAACATGGAAAGAGTGAGTGTCAGGAGGATGGAGCCAGGCTCTTCTCAGTGACGTCCAATGACAGGACAAGGGGCAATGGGTGCAGCTGGAGCAGAGGAGGTTCCAGGTACACATAAGAAAATGCTTTTTTATGATTAGGGTGACAGAGCCTGGACCAGGCTGCCCAGAGAGGTGGTGGAGTCTCCTTCTCTGGAGACAGTAAAAACCCACCTGTATCTGTTCCTGTGTGACCTACTCTAGGTGATCCTGCTCTGGCAGGGAGGATGGACTCGATGATCTCCAGAGGTCCCTTCCAACCTCTAACTTTCTGTGATTCTGTGGAGGTGTTTTTCACCGAGCACTAGGCGCGTTTCAGTTTTAACACATCATCAAACCACATCCTCACATTGCTGAGGTATACAAATATACATACATATGTATGTCCACGTAAAGAAACCAGGATGCAACCCCACCCCAGAAGTCCATGGCCTCTGAAGCCAGATACTGCAGCTGCCTAGTAGTGCCTGGCAATTAGCGTCAGTAGCTGGAAATATCCTCTCCCAGAAAAACAAGGAAAGCTACGCTCTGCAAGGAAAGAAAACAACCCATGTGGAAATCAGTTTGAAAGGATATTTTCTAATAAAAGCATTGTAGGCTACCATGAAATACCTAGAGGCTTCGTTAGAAAGCCCCAGATACATGGTTTTCAACTAGTTACTGCAAGGGAATGTGAAGAGCACCAGCAATTAAGCTGCTGGAGACACAAACCTAAACTTTCAGTAGTCTGGATGCTAACTTTGAATTGCAGAAAGCCAGGCAGCCACACCAGGAAAAATACAAGCATTTGATTTTATCTTTATTGTATGCATCCTATTTTGACAGATTTCAAGACTGTCTGGGGGAAAAAAAAGATTGATTTGATTTACCTGGATTCATTCTCTGCCTCCATGTAGATCTGTCATTTATTTTTGCACTGACAAACATTTTTTTCTCTATTTCTGCCTCTCTCTGTGATCCTGACACGTAACATCTGCACTACACTCTCAATGTGAGCTCATGCCATTCTAGGCTGAAGAAAATAAGGAGCAGATGGAGTTGCTGAAGGGGCTACTAAAGAAGACCGAGGGAGTACAAGAGCATAAAGATGATCATTTCTTTATAATGAAAGTTTTCAAGTTTGATTTGTGGACACTTAAATGTTTTCAGGCTGGAGGTTTCAGAATCTTGTAAATGGAAAGTATACTGGCAGCAGTCTGGCTTGGTCTACTTTGACAGATCCTCTAAGAAGCAGTTTGCAGGTTCACAGAAATATCTTGACCACAGTTGGAAAACTTCTGCTTTACAATATGGCTTGATTACCTACACTTCTGTTCATGTTTGTTTTTTTTTTACCAGGAACATACTGAGAGCTTAGGGTGAAACTCTTCTACGTCTCTTTGACATCAATGATTGTGGTTTTATGTAGTCTGTGTTTCTCTCCTCTTACGGTGATGGATGGCAATCCAATTTCTATGTCACTTCTTCAGTGAAGCTAAGAAAATTATGCATTCAGTAAAATTCATTCCCCAAGTAGTGCAGTTGAAGGGATCATGACCCTAAATTTATTCATTAGCTTCAATTGTCAACAATTCTCTGTAGCAATTGATTCCTTGACCCTCAAGCATTCAGGAACTGTCAACATACGCAATGTGAGGTTAGCACTTACTGAATTACAGCAGTTAAGCATCCAGAGGGTTTTTTTCTTTCTCCTGTGCAGGTGTCCACCGGTTTGAGAGAGACTTCCTATGGCTTACTATCAACTCATAGAGTCATAGAAGGCCAGGTTGGAAGGGACCTCAAGGATCATCTGGTCCAACCTTTGAAGTAAAAACTTTAAATGAGATGGCCCAGCAGCCTGTCAAGTTGTGTCTTAAAGCTGCCCAGTGTAGGGGAGTCAACCACTTCCCTTGAGAGACTGTTCCAATGTTTAATTATTCTCATTGTGTAGAACCTTCTTCTGGATTCCAGCCAGAATCTCCCAACTTGCAGCTGTTCCCCCTTGTTTTCTCCACATAACTCCTTGTAAAAAGGGAGTCTCCTTCCTCTTGGGAGCCACCCTTCAAGTACTGGTACATGGTAATAAGGTGTCTCCTGATCCTTCTCTTCTCTAGGCTGAACAAGCCCAGATGTCTCAGCCTATCTTCATATGGCAAGTCTTCCAGTCCTCTAACTCCAGCTGCCTCAAAATGGGAAAAACAGTGGAATCAAGAGTGTTCTCAAGACAGAAAGATTATTTTAAAGCCTAAGTAACAGATGAAATGACCTTCAGTTCATAACATACCATCACAACAGGAAATGTGAGTCTGAAATCTAAAATTCAAGATTCATAGAGGGTGGCTTAAAATAGAAAGCATGAAACATGAGTTCACTTGGACCTTACACGTAAGGGAGTCAGCAGGTCATCAGCTGATGACACTACCCCAAAGTTTTTCAAGACATTTGGTAATGACCACTTTATTTAGGCAGCAGAAATGCTGGACAAAAAAATGTCTGTGTTTTGAAATTGATACATCCTCTTCTTTCCAATCTCACCCTTAAGAGCACATCAGATAAGGGAAAACCAGAGTTTGCAATTGTCAGGGTCCACCACAAAACCAGCAGAACAGTGTCCTGTTTCATTTAGAAGACTTTCAAAATACAGAGTGATATACCCAGACATCCAGGCAACGAAGATGATGATGGGACTAGAACACGTCTTTTATGAGGAAAGGCTGGGGGAGTTGGGTCTTCTTAGTCTGGAGAAGATTGAGAGGCAATCTATCAATGTTTATAAATACTTAAAGAGTGGGCAACAGGAGGATGGGACCAGTCTTTCCTCAGTGGTGTCCAGTGCCAGGACAAGAGATAACAGGCACAAGCTGAAACACAGGAAGTTCCACCTCAACATGAGGAAAATCTTCTTTCCTGTGAGGGTGACAGAGCTTGGAACAGGCTGCCCAGAGAGGTGGTGGAGTCTCCTTCTCTGGAGACTTTCCAAACCCTCCTGGACCTGTTCCTGTACAACCTTCTCTAGCTGAACCTGCCTTGGCAGGGGGGTTGGACTCGATGATCTCCAGAGACCCCTTCCAGCCCCTACTATTCTGTGAGTCTGTGATTTGTCTCGAGTCTAAGACTAGGCCTGGTTAATTTGACTGGCACCATTCAGCTTGTCCCCACACCTTGCTGGGGAGCTGTGTTCATCCTCTTCTGCCCGTCCTCTGCAATTTCTCTGCTCTCTGAAGTGCAGCGCTGGTGCAGAAAGGGCATGAATGCAAACGTGGGTGCCTCTTCTGCAGTTCCTCAGGCGATGGAACCGCTTACGTATCTGGCAACAATAGACTGCAAACGTTACATCTGCTCTGACAGCTGTAAAACCACATTCCAGAGATGCAAAATATTCGTAATTCATCTCTCTTTTCCCTCCTCCTCCAGACACATGTTTTGCCTTTTGATAGCAAACTGGGGCCCGCAGTCTTTGCAAAAAACACCGCTCACTAATCCTCTACGGCAGCATCTCATATGACACATCTCCAGCCAATACTCATGTATCTGCTCCCCTGGTAGAGAGCAAATCAGGATTCTCAGGCAGGGATAAGGTTAAATCACCTTAATGGCAAAGGGGAAAGCATCTAAAAGAGGACTAAGCTAAAGCGATGGTTTGCCTCTTGCGCTGCGAGAGGGGTATTTAATTGCGGCACATGGAACTGAGGGATTTGCTGATCCAATAAAAGGAACAACTTCCTTCTGACCGGAAAATTTCAGAAGCTCTTCCTTAGGCAGGACTCCCATGGAAGCAGAAAGTTGCAAAGGGAAGATTTGGCCCTCTCAGCATGAGGGAAAGAACCTGTCTAACTCTCCAAGCAAAGTAAGCACACATGAAGCAAATCTCTCTCAAGATTTGGTTGTTCTCTTAAATTTCTAGAAATGCTCAAGATTTGGTTGTTCTCTTAAATTTCTAGAAATGCTGATGCTTTGGCATCATGTCGTAGTAGGGCATAAAGATATGCAGATTTCTGAGCAGTGTTCACGCCTAATGCTGGAAATAAATATAAATAATAATTATAAATTGCAAATAAATATAAAATACCCACATCATTGCTACTGGCTCCTCTGTATTTTTAAAGAAAGCATCTACCCATGTTATTTCAGTTCTGACTATACTGCTAGTATTAGCCAATGGGAGAGTATCCAGTATCTCTAAAAAAAAAAAAAAAAAATAAGTGCTTTGCACATAACACCTCCTTGCACGAAACACCTTTGATTTGTAGATCGAATGAATCAAATTCCTCATATCCTTACCTTGAGAGTAGTGTTTGTTTAAGGATATTGCTTGGGTGACATACTAGGACGGAATCTAGTGCAAAAGGTAAGTATGTAGGGACACATGGTTCTCTTCAAATTAAAGTTTTTGAACAAGTAAAGGTGTAGCTGATCTCACTCAGTCTCGCCTGTGGATGTAAGAAACAAACCCTTATAACCAAAAACAAGTTTCCACAGTTACAGCCATTGGAAGGAATATACAGAAAAAAAAAAGAATGGGTTTTACTGACTCTACATAACAAAAGAGGAGCAGCTGAAGATTACCAGGGGGAAGACTGATAATCGGAGAAGAGTTACCTCAGCTGACCTTTGCAAAGCAATGAGTGGCATCACCCACACACTGACACAGAGTTCAAGGCATATCTGCCAAAAATATCTGTGAAACACTCAGTTTAACGTATTTCTTAAGCCCATGAGAACTGGGACTCGAGTTGTCCTGGGAGAACTAAGCATTTCACATCATACGGTCAGAGATGGATGGTTCATCTGGGCTGTGTTAAGGCATCAAATCAGTGTTGAAGAATTAATTTCAGTTTTTCTCCACCTCTCCCTGAGATAGGGCATTAAAAAAGAATACTTTTCTATTACGTTTCTGGATGTATTGGAAATCTGAAGTGTGAAAATCTGCACTATTTAGCCTGTAAGTGCCTGACCATTAGAACAGACAGATATCACAGGGGAAATCATCTAAATGAAGCTGCTGGCAGCCAAGGAAAAGGAGACTGTATCAAGAATTCTCTGTCATGCTCTTACTGGAAGGGTGTTTCAGAGTGTTTTTTTTCTTTCACCTCAGAGAAAAATGAAGATCCATTTGCCCGGATGTTTTATCCTTCATCACAGATAGGACACTATTGTTTCTTCCAGTCTCAGGACTCTATGATTGCTTGTTCATCACCAGATGCTCAGGTCACACCACCATCCAGCCAACAGGTTTCCTGATAAAACTGCCCCTTGTAATAACTTCATGAGATACATAAACCCAGAGATCAATGTGGAAGAAATCCTGAATGTTCTTCCCTGTAACAGCCACAGGGAATGAAAATTTTATTACAGAGGCGTGGAAATAACATAACTGCTTTTAGGAGCTCCAAATTTGCTATAAAAGTATTACAAGATAAAACAGCACATGACTTGTGACCATATGGATTTAGCACTCCTACTAAATTATCCACTAATTTAATCCATTCTGAACATCTGGGATGGAACCAGCTACAGGACTTGACTTGCACCTAGACTTGACCAGCCTGGGTCAGCATCACAAGAGTGCCTAGCTCTGCCCACAGCAACAAAACACACACCTTCCAGTTGTCTCCAACAGAGGGTGAAGGAAAGAGGCATTTTGAATAGTAAATACAAAATATCCAGTCACAAAGTGAGCAGCCAGAGGTGGGAATGAGGAGTGAGCAGTGACATCCCTCCCTTCAGCGCTCCAAGAAGGTGAGCCAGAGCGGGTTTGGAAGGGACCTTAAAGAAATCTAGTTTCTCTTTTGCACGTAAGTGACACTAGTCTCACCAATAAAATCTTGCCAATAATGCACAGAGTATCTGTCTCCTCATCCCCATCACCCTTGCCATGCTGCGGACACCTCCCTGGACCACCAACAAGCATCCTTTGTGTGTCCACAGCTCTCTCAAAAAGGCAGGTGTGTCCATGCATCAAGGACAGCTGAGGACAGCAGGGATGGAGAGGTTCAGCGAGGATGAGAGACAGGCTACGATCTGGAGGGGGTCTGGTGCGGAATTAAGCACCCAGCTGCTTGTCCAGAGAGAGGAGAGAGGTTTTCATCCTCCCCTTGCCACAGAATGCTGGTACCTGTGCCATGTGAGGATCTGCAGGCTCATTTGAACTCAGAGGAGGAATGTGACAAAGAGCAACTTCACCCCTTGGCCCCTGTCAGGATCCCCCATAGTACATTAGCACATGAAAGCAGAGCTGCTGGGAAGCCAGCAGAGACCCCTTGAGCAGCTCTGCGGCCTTTTCTGAGAGAGGAACCAAGGGTTAGAGATTTCTCAGCAGATAACGAAGGCAACCCGGCTATAAAAAGGTTCAGTTCCTGCACATGAAAGGCACTTCGCGATTGTAGGCAGTTCCACCCGCGCTCCACAGAAGGTGCTCAGGTACTTGAGCTTGCGCAGAATCGGAGCTCTCCTCTTTTTCACAAACCCAGCCAGACACAGGCTGGCATATGCTGATTTTGTCAGGGTTTGCAAGAACTTGGCCAGTACCAAAAAAAAAAACATTTGGCAGCAGATCTCCTCTTGTCATCTGTGCTCTGCATTGGGTCCCAGATTTCTTTTTTCTTGCTTTTTTTTTTTTTTTTTTTTTCGTGCAGCACCATCCTTAACTTAGGCAAAGAGTGTTTTTAAGGAAAGAGAGTCTATTTGGAGATCACAACAAAATCGGCGCCCTTTGAGTAAGGCATATGAAGCGGGGAAAGTGGTGGGGCAGGAAGACAGGGAGGTTCCTCACCCTTGCAGAGTCAGGGGGTGGGGGGACTGGGAGGGGATGCTACTTAGAAGCGCTGCTGCTCCCCCACCCACGTGGGAAACTTCTCAGCCATCACATTCACTTCAGGACACGGTTTAGGGGTCATGATAATGTTTAGTAGATGGTTGGACTTGATGATCTTGAAGGTCTTTTCCAACCTTAATGATTGTATGATTCTATGACTCTATGACTCTGTGATTTTATGATTCTGTGATTTTGTGATTGATTCTATGACTCTATGATTCTGTGATTCACTCCCAGCACTTTCTGCTCCCTGATTGTGGTGTGATAAATGGAAGTCTCAGGCTGTTTCTTTGCACTAAGCAGCACCACAGCAAAGTCCAGGGCACAGGCAAGCTGTGGGCTGACAAAAAAAAAAAAAAAAAGCTGAGGGCACCAGTTAGCACTGGGGCTGCACCAGGCCGCTGCAAAAAAATAAAGAACAAGAGCACCTCTGAGCAATGCTCCCAGAACTGGCTTCCCCAAAACACAGCCTCTGCTTGGCCAAGCCCTCCCTTACACAGGCACCTTCTTTAATTTTTATTGTAATACATGGAGGCTTTTCACACGTGCTTTTAAACCAAACATCTGTGGCTGTATCCACACCAGGGGCCTGGTAGACCGGAGCAACTTCTTTGTTGCTTAAAAAAAAAGAAAATAAAAAAAATTTAAAAGCAGCAGCTCTAATGGAGCTGATTATCATAAATGTTCAGGCTCTAAAATCCCCACTAAAACACTTGACAATTAAGCAGCTCACACTGTGTCGCTCTATCATCTGATTATTTTATCGGGGGTTTGTTTCATTTCTAGTGAAACTGCTCTTTGTACTGTAGATTATTTTATCCAATCTGTTATCTACTGTAAGTGCAATTTCTAGACCCAGATAAAGTCCATCTGACACTTACTAGCTGTTTGCACTTGTACACTAATACATTGGGGACTCACTTAAAATTTTTCTCAGTAGGAGATTTGCAGCGACGCCGTTCAGCTTCGAATTTCAAAAGTGTTTGTGATTGAGGCGTCCGCCTTTTGAACTGGTTACCCTGGAACAAAGTTCAAAGATCTTTACCGAGGCTGTAACGCAGTAAAAGGTTGTAAAATACTCCATTCGAGGGTTACAAGTGGAGATTGCTACCAAATCACAGCCTCCGTAATTAAAGGCAACATCTGTGCCTTGCCTTTGCACACCGACTTAGAAGTAAGTATTTCTGTGGAGAAGAGCAATTCTGCTTTCCTGAGCCACTCTACCCGACACCAGCTCCTTCCCTCTCCTTTCAGCCAGCCTTACACCTCCCCTTCTTGCACTCAGCCGGATGATTTTTTCAAGCAGCCACCCAGCACGAGGAAAGTCTTCGAGCAGCCACCAAGAAAGTGTAGGAGGGCCATGTGCTCTTCAGCCAGAGAGGGGAGCAGGATGTTACTAAAACATCGGGACCAGACAACAGCTATGTGAGACTATGCCCTCAGGAGGGGACTGGTTTAATCTAAATTTATCCTTTTAGAATTTGCCACCATTTCTGAAGCAACTGGCTGGCATCCCTCTGTAGCCAGTGGGACAAAACAAGGCACAGACAGAGGAGGATTCCTCTGCTATTGATGTCTTAACACTGGTGGGAAGATATCCCACTCCCAAAGATGTTTATGTCTCTGCATTGGTATAGAAGCCTTGTTTTTTGGTTGTCTGGGGTATCACTTATGGACACAAAGCTGGGAGCATCCCTGTTGTCACACTGGGTGAGGCTCCCTTCCAGTGCCTCTGATCTATGAAGCTGTGGGACAGATCCAATCAACCTCCTCAGAGGGTAGTGAAAGAATGAGTGAAAGAAAGAAAGAGTGGTGAGGGCTTGGAACAGGCTGCTCAGGGAGGGGGTGGAGTCACCATCCCTGGAGGTGTTCAAAATACATGTAAATGTGGCACTTCAGGACATGCTTTAGTGGTCGCGATAATGTCACGCAGACGGTTGGACTTGATGGTCTTGGAGGTCTTTTCCACCCTTAATGATTCTGTGATTCTCTAACAGAGGGAGCAGCAAGGGTGGCCATTAAAGCAGTTTGCAGCAGCGCTGTGCTTCATGCCTCTGCAGATCACAAAAGCCACTTTTCCTGTAGCCTACTTCAAGAGCTACGGAAACCGAGGGGCACGCGATCGTACTGCTGTAGTCTCCTCACGCACTCGTGAGTTCAGCACGGGGAGTGAATTAGCTCACAGTCACTGCTGTAAAGGTTAAAGGGAAAGCAAAACAGCCTTTGTTTCTGCACCAGTTTGCATTTCCCTTGCTCAGGATGCCGTTCCCACGGCCGAAGGAAAGGAAACGGGGCGAGCATTCAGAGAGCAACGCTTGCTTTTCTCCTGCAAAGTGCTGCCCATGTTTCCCTCAGCTGCCAGAGCAATTTCTTACTTCCCTTGTGCTTTGGCCACAGGCTCAGGGTGACCTTTAGCAGTCCCTGGAGAAACAGGCAGATGCCACCTGCCAGAGGTGGCCATCTCCACCCCACTCAGTGGAGCACGGGCCTCGCAGCATCCTGCCAACTCCACATTTTCTGACCACGTGTTGGAGGACAGCCCAGCCACAGCTCAGACCCAAAACATGCACTTAGTGAGGAACAAGGCTCCTCTGCTTTCCGGGCAACATGAAGCAATACTCCTGCCAAAGCCACCTCTACCAAACCCCAACAGTTAGACACGTGACAGATCAAGGCATGGACTAGAGTGCGCATCGAGGACTTCCCCATCTGGAGAAACGCTATCAGCCTAAAAAAGGTCCGAAGTTCAGCCTCAAGCAGGCTTCAACAAACAGGATCTGAGCTCCTGGGCAGGAAGGCTGAGGCTGCTGCCAGCATTTCATCACAAGCTGAAGCACTTGGAATCATAGAATCATAGAATATCAGGTTGGAGGGGACCTCAAGGATCATTTAGTCCAACCTTTCAAGGTAAAAAAATACAGGACATTCCAGTGAGCACCCCACGGCTGCTCATGCCCAGCGACTGTCTCAGGCACTTGCCCTGTGGAATGGGGAACCTTGGTCTCAGTGTACTTCTCACAGCCAGCAGCATCCACAGACAACCCAACCCAGGGTACAGGACATTTAAAGCCACCCTGGATCATCCTGACCAGGGTGCCCATCTGCTTCAGCAGCTCCTCGTCCAGAAGGACACAGCTTGTTGCGCAACTCTTTACATTCAGGATGGGCCGAATGAAAAGGTTGATGTTTCTCTTCCAAACTGCTCAAAGGCTGAAAACGGATTGCATTTGCCACAAAACCCTTTGGGAACTAGAGGACTGGCGGGCAGAGCTATCTCCTCCTACCCAGTTGTTGCCCTGGTGCTGCAGAGGAAGAGTGTTGTGTGACATCCTGACCTATTGTCCCATCAAAGCAAAGTGCTCCTCAAATCAGACCGCTGCCCCTCCATGAGAAGTCAGTGCCATCAGTGTAAACAACGAAGAAATATGGTCTGGTTTTCTCAGTATGAAGTTTCCGTGGAGAACGACTTGAGGAAACATCGAGGTTTTTATTCAGCAGTAATGAAAGGCATGTGCTGATGAAAATGAGAGTGTAAAAAATGCTTCTCCATTGAAACCCTTTCGTAAAGGAGCTATCTAAGAGGTTGCAGCTCATAACAATCTGAAGGACAAAAAGGATTCAGTACTTTACAATCAAGTTATTGTCAACATTAGGGGACCTCAGAGCCCCAGGGACATCAACGACTTGAAAGTGAGGGCAAGTGAAGGAATAATCCAAGTTTACTGAGCAACCTACAGCCTTCCTGCGCGCTTTATGGCACCGTCACTGGTGCTTCCTTTGCCCAGGGAATTACTAAGACTTAAAGAGTTGCATCCCTCTTTCATCCATCAGCTGAGATGCTTTTTTCCTAGTGAATTGCAGGGTGAATTTCCTCTCCTGTGGAGAAAGACCAGATGTGCTCCAAGGGCTGCCTTTGTCCTCACCACAGAGCAAACCACCCAAGCATAAGCAGTGCTTGGACTTCTGCCTGCATTCCCAGAACGAGCCATAAAATTTGGCTATGATGGATGATGATACAGAGCTGCAGGTAAGCGTGGAGGTGTGGACGGGTGCTGTGGGCATGCCAGGGGTAGCTGGTAGCTCTGAGCAGCCTTATGTTGCGCACTGAAGTTTCAGCACTGAGAGCCATGAAAATGATCAGGGGGCTGGAACACCCCTGCTATGAAGACAGGCTGAGGGAGCTGGGGTTGTTCAGCCTGGAGAAGAGAAGGCTTCCAGGGTGACCTAATAGTGACCTTCCAGTACCTGAAGGAGGCTCCAGGAAGGCTGGAGAGGGACTGCTCACAAAGGCCTGGAGTGACAGGATGATGGGCAATGGTATTAAACTAGAGAAGGGTAGATTTAGATTGGATGTCAGGAAGAAGTTCTTTCCCATGAGGGCAGTGAAACACTGGAACAGGTTGCCCAGGGAGGTTGTTGAGGCCCCATCCCTGGAGATATTCAAGGTGAGGCTCGAGAAGGCTCTGAGCAACCTGCTCTAGCTGAGGATGTCCCTGCTCCCTGCAGGGTGGTTGAACTAGATGACCTTCAGATGTCCTTTCCAACCCAAGCCATTCTACGATGCTATGATTGTATGATCCTTAGGCACAACACAACCAGCATCAAGTGAGGGAGGTTTTTTTGCATGTTGCTGTGTGATGTCAGTGAGACATCACTTGGGGTAATCTTGGCCGCTGTTCTCCGCATGGCACGGTACAGTGTTGCTTCACATTTCTGCCTAGACCAGATGCTCTCACTACAGACTTGATATTTTTGTACAGTTTTGGGCTGTGTAAAGTTCTTTCTCTCAGCTCCTTCACCATCCAAAATCCAAAGCAGAGGCTGAAGAAACATAGAAACATATAGGGCAGTGCTTGCCCTACAGATCTGGTTCAGGAGGCCACTGTGGAGCCTGTGTGCTGTTACGTTTTTCAGGGAGAAAAAAAAAACTGGAAAATGCAGATGTTTTCAGTATAACTGGCTCTTCAGTGCTCAGAGTGGACCATAGCTTCATGGAGACAGTGGGATCTTCAGTGGGTGAAGCACAGGTTCGGATCTTAAAGGGAGGGGTCTAAAGTTCTGTCTTTGGCTTTATCTGTGTGCAACACAGGTCAGGTCCTGGCTTCTCTCTGACTCAGTAACTTCTCTTACGAAAACTTAGGTGATCATGGGTTTTAGCAAAACTCTTTCAAATATCCTTGTGAATAACCTTATACAGGACCAAGAGGTTAATTGTGCGAGCTCTGTTCTGGAGGCATGGTTCTGCTGATCCCCCTAGCAAGTGCCTTACTGTTTGAGGGGAAAGACTCCTCAGTTTAGGTTTAGTGTGGCCTATTTGAGGCAGCGCACAGCAAAAAGCAAGGCAAAGACCCCAGTGCTTCTTCTGGGACAGCTCACCCAGCAGGACCACTTCCTCCTAGGGGCAATGCCACAACTACCTGGAGCAACTGGACACAGAGAATTATGGCAACAGTTCCTTTTTTTTCCACTCCTCTCCCTCAACTCTGACAGTACTCTGCATCTGGACATTGAGGCTCTGGATCTGCTGGGATTTTTGTTCCTTTTAAAAAAAAGAAATCTGGGGTTTGGACTCCTGCCCCTTTGTGGGCTTGTGAAGGTGGATGTAGAAGTATGGGATTCTTTGCAGCACGTCAGACGGTGCTGCAAGCCTTTGCTTGGACAGCTGTCACTTGAGGTTGACAATCTGGCAAGGACAGACTTGCACAAACTTCCATATTGTGGTTAAGGCTGCGAGGTATTAGAAAAGCTAGATGTTCTCATCGAGCTGGCTTCAGCTTTGCTTACATCTCTGAGATTACACAGATGGCACCGACTTGCAATCTGCTCCAGGCTATATCTGTGAATGAGCTCCCAAAGTGGTATCTGTAGAGCTCGCCGATGACTTTGGCATCTTTGATCACCAGGTGCCATCACCTGTCTGCCTTCCCCTGAGCAGGGATGCCCTGCAAGAACAGTTGGGTTTGTTCCTTGGAGATCCCAAAAGGCCCCATCAGGGATACATCCACGTCTGAAATTGTCGAAGCTGGCTAAGATGCTCAGCCAAGCAAACACCATTCGTTTCAGCTGGGAGCTGCTATTAAATCCCCAATTCACAGTGAACAGTCAGGGCTGCTTAAGTGACAAATTAATCAGAAATATACTTTTACCTGCTAAGCTCCTACAATATCACGTGGCTGCTTTTTTTTTTTCCCTGTAACAGGTCTCTGCATCTTCAGATAATCGTGTTGGAAGGACTACACTGAATCCACACTTGCAGTGCCCAGGTTATATTTGCACTCTTGGAAACTGACGGCTCTGTTTTAAATACAAACATATATATAACATATTTTATATATATATATATATATACATACCCTGTCTAAAATGAGTTCATCCTGAATTGCAACAGAACCCACTCTCAAATGCTGCACAGTAAAAAGCAGTCTCTAAGCAGACCAAGCTACAGAAATAAACCATATAGACACTGTGGAGATCAGGTGGCACCAAAGTGCACAAAACCAAACTTCATGGACTGTGCAGCTTTAGGAGAAGAGCAGAATCAAAATATGAGCAGCCTCTGGAGTCTGAAGATAATGGTGAGTTATTCTTTGATTTTTCAGCAAAGCAAAGAACCAATGTCCACACATGCAAGACGGTAAATAGATGCACAAGGGGGAATGGATCCAAACTAGAGGAGGGGAGATTTCGATTGGACAGTAGGAAGAATTTCTTCCCCATGAGGGTGGTGAGGCCCTGGAACAGGTTGCCCAGAGAGGTGGTGGAAGCCCCATCCCTGGAAGTTTTTAAGGCCAGGTTAGATGAGGCACTGGGCAAGCTGCTCTAGTGGGAGGTGTCCCTGCCCATGGCAGGGGGATTGGACCTCAATGATCTTCAAGGTCCCTTCCAACCCTGATGATTCTATGATTCTATGTGGAACACAACTCAGCTCTGTGATGATGTTCCCGAACTTCTGGACTAGCAGAGACATCAGAATTATTTAACTATCATAAAAAAAAAAAAAAAAAAAAAAAAAAAAAAAGTGACTGAAACAGTAACAAAGTGTTTTCTAGTTTGGCTTCCCACTGCAGACCAACTCAGCAGCAACATTTGTTTCTCATTAAGTTTCTCTGGTTTATTTTCTCTAGCTCCACGGATAACCAGGCGGAGGAGGGTACAGAACGGAGCTATGGTCTCTGAATGAATCACAGCCTCAGATGTCAAATTGTTATCCCATACTGAGTTTCACTGTTACCCAGCCCTCTGCTCTAACAAACCAAAGCCGTAGGTTTCAATCTGTGATCCTCCGCAGCCATTCCTGCGAAGGTGCAATCCCATTCAGAAATTTCCCAGGCAGAATGCTCTAGAGCTGATACACTTACTTATTTTCCTTTGCAACCAGAGCCCTCAGTAGTACATTCACAAGAAACAAGGAATGACTTTTCCAAGGACAGGGAACTGCTGGAGAGGGTATAGCCAAGGGCTATGAAGATTAGGGGACTAGAACATCTCTCTTACAAAGAAAGGGTGAGGAAGTTGGGTCTTTTTAGTCTGGAAAAGAGAAGACTGAGGAGGGACCTGATCAAAGCTTATAAACACTTGAAGAGTGGGTGTCAGGAGGATGGGACCAGTCTTTTCGCAGTGGTGCCCAGTGACAAGACAAGAGGTAATGGGCACAAACTTGAACATAGGAAGTTTTCAACACCATTATTCCTTCACTATGTTAGCCATGGAAATCAGCTTACACCAATGGGTATTTCCACTCTCTCTTTCTTTCTACACGCAATCTTCATACGCTTACTTGAACATTAAAAGTTATCTTCTTTTCTCATCTGATATGGCCACCTGCATGGATCTGCAGATCTTGCCATTGACAATTTATTGCCAAATGCATTTGAGTCTGTTCGGCCTCAGCTGGTTTGATCTATAGTTTACTTGTGATCTACTTCAGCAGTAGCTTGGGTATCAATATTGAAAACTGCTCCACGTCATGGAGACATGCCTTAAAAGAAGGCACAAACACAGAATCACGAATGATAGGGGTTGGAAGAGACCTCTGGAGATCATCGAGTCTAACTCCTCTGCCAAGGCAGGTTCACATAGAGAAGGTCGCACAGGAACATGTCCAGGAGGGTTTGGAAAGTCTCCAAAGACGGAGACTCCACCACCTCTCTGGGCAGCCTGTTCCAGGCTCCATCACCCCCAAAGCAGAGAAGCTCCTCCTCATGTTTAGGTGGAAATTCCTTTCAAGTTTGTATCCATTACCTTTTGTCCTGTCACTGGGCACCACTGAAAAGACCGGTCCCATCCTCGTGACGCCCACAAATACCATGCTAAACTCAGTATTATATCACCCAGCCAAAATGCTCTCGAACTCCTGACTTGGTTAAGCTCAGAGAGCTTAAGATCAGAGCTGAAAACAATAGTCTTTCAGGCCCTGCTCTGGCTACAACATTGTACTAAAGCACTTAACATTCCCTTCCACGCTAAAGGGAACCACCCTGTTCACTGCCTCCCTGTGTGGCTGAACTTCATGCTGCACAAATTTTCTCTTCCTTGTTTGCTTTGGAAACTGGCTGGCAGGAAGCCATCTCCAACTGTACATGGCATCTGGAGCTCAGGCTTTGATTCAGGGTGTTTGTCTCACACTTGCTCTGGATGAAAAAGGGCAGCTCAGTCAAGCAGGTATTTTCTTCTTCAGTTCCCAGGACCATGATGGCAGTGTCCTCCTTTTTGTTCCAAACATATCCTTAAAAGATGCACCTTCGGATTTCTATGAGGATCCCAAAGGGAGGAGGCAGTTAAACTCAGCTTCTTTATCAAAATCCCAAACAAACAACTTAATGCAAAACACTCAAATTTGATGACACGCAGCAGCTGCACGTTCTTTTAGGCAGTACTCTTAAGTTTTTGTTCAGTTTCTAGTAACTGAATTAAAAGGAAACACAAGAATGTCAAGAATCTAGAAATGATGTTCTTTAAAAGTTTGTTCCTATCTTTTTTTTTTTTTCAGTTTGATTTCTAAAGGACACAAGCCCTCTGCAACCTTGTGATATCTCAGTGTTTGGTCCCGTGTATCCCTTTCTTCCTTACCAGCACCATTCCACTAATTTGGAACCACTTTCAGTAAAATTTGATGTGCATGTCAAAACCACAGTGATACAGCAAGATGCAACCTGATTTGTGGGAATAGGCTACCAACTAAAGGGAAAGATCATTTAAAAAAAATAAAAAATCATGAGGAGGGCATCAGCTCAACCCATCAACCATCAGAAATTGCACACGATGGAGATACACCATGAAGAGTCCACCTGAGAGAAAAAAAAACAAAAACCACTTCAAGTCACCACCTCTACTTTATTAGACGCCCGAGAATCCAGCCATGAGGCACAAATCCCCCGCCAAAGCCTGCTCTGCTGCCTGCCCGGCTCCTAGAGCTGCTCAGTTGAAAACAAGCTTTAAGAAAATTGCGCATTCCTTTCGTCCGTGTGACTCCTTTGACCTCGCTGGATTCCAGCATCTGCTTCTCTCCTTCCCTCTTTCAGGCTCATTTCTTTACCTGATGCCAGCTGATAATGGTTAGGCGGGTAGCAAACCAGATAAGGTTTTCTGGCCCCGGTGCTTACCACTTAATGCGGGGCAAACCAGATGAAAAACGTACAACGTAATCTATGTTCATAAATTCTGCACTCAGGTATCTTATGTTAAAAAAAAAATAAAATAAAATACAATGTTGTATGTTTATTAAGGGTAGGTGGAGCTTTCCCCATTTAATTTATTTTTGTAGGATTTTTCTAAAACTGCACCCCTTTTTGAGGAAAAAAAAAATAAAATTCAATCTTCAGGAAAATATTTGCTTTGCACTTAGCTTCTCCCCACACATGTTTAATTACAAAATCACAGAAGGACAGGAGCTGGAACGGACCTCTGCAGATCATCTAGTCCAACATCTCCTGCCAAGGCAGGTTCACCGAGAGAAGGTCACACGGGAATGTGTCCAGGTGGGTTTTGGAAAGTCTCCAGAGAAGGAGACTCCACCACCTCTCTGGGCAGCCTGGGCCAGGCTCCATCACCCTCAAAGTAAAGATGTTCCTCCTCATATTTAGACGGCAATTTCTGTGTTCCAATTTGTGCCCGTTACCTCTTGTCCTGTCACTGGGCACTGCACTATTTCTGAGTAACCTACCCCTTTTCAGCTAAGACTTGTCTTCTTACCATCTTCTGTTCTCTTTCTTACACATTCTTTGGCTTCTTTTCATACCTGTTATTTACATGAGTACAAACCAATGCATCTGTCCTGGTCTTAATTCCTGGGAAACTCCAGTGCCACAGCTGAGTTTCCCATGTAAAGATTTAATTTCTGCGCAGCACCTTGCTCATTCGGCCTCAGGGGTCCACCTACATTAGCACTTCAGATCCAAAGTGTGCTTTTGCAACTGATCTGGTGGCCGTCTCCACCAACCACTCTGTCTTGTCACACCACTACTACCTCTAACGGGCATTCAGAGACCGTGGGACAAAACCAGGACGAGTCCAAAGTAAAAATTCCCTACAATGTGCCCTGTGTGGGTGTCATTTCTGCAGGAACCAACTTTGTTTTGCTTTACAAATGCATTTTAACACCACCTTTCCTGGTGACAGTAGATACCATTGAACATGAGAGAAGAACCTGCACCAGAATCTTTGAGGAGCGTTTCTCTAATTTCAGTGTTTGTGACTAACTCAAGTGCAGCCTCAGCACTTTTTTTCTCTGCTCCTTTGACTTGTTTGCTGTACATGAGGGTGAGTTTGCTGCTGCCTGAGCCCATTTTGTGACTAAACTGCTTTCCAAGTTCAAGTTCATCAGGAACAGTCAGATTCGAGATTAAACCATCTGAACGGGATCCAGTCAGGCTGGGAGGGTTAAAGCTACATTGCCTCTAGGGGAATAAAATATAGAAAGCAGAATGCCAGAGAAAGTTTTCAAAATTGAGGTTAGCTCTGCAGTTGGGGAATGTAAAAAGGGCACCTTTTTTTTCCTGTGTATTAAATTGAACAACAGCAAAAACGCCTGGGCTGGGTTCTGCTGTTTGCTTGGTCTTGCAGCAACTTGGATGATCACACAAGCAGCGAGTTACAGGAGATAATTAAAAATGGTTTCAATTAATATATTATTGATTTAAAATAATAAAATAATAAAAAAATAATTTCAAAACTGTCAGAAGGCCCAGACCTGATAGCAGGACACTACTTTTCTGTTACAGGTGCGATACATTGAAGTCTAAATTCTCTTGACTTCACTGTCACTGATTCTGACACTGACACTGGGCTACAGTGATACCTAAGTGAACAAAAACAATCTCAGCAACCGCTCTGGGTATTCTTGGGTTCTGTTTTGTTTTTCATTTGTCGGCGCTGTGATATTTCTGTGCAATGATATTGAAGAAGTTACAAGGCTGAAGATGAGATATGAAGAGACACAAGTGCTCTTCAGTGCTACTTCACAGAAAAAAAACAACAAACTCCTAAAAGCACTTAATGTGTTTGCTTCTCCAAGGTTTATTCTGTTTTAAATGGAACTAGAGTCTGTAAATAACAATTCAGCAAATCAAATTAATGACATCGAAAGGAAGTACAGAGGCATCTGGGTTACACATTCATCTAACCACGTCTGGGTTCCCCTTCTCTGGCACTTTCTGTTTTTGCAAATTGAATTAGACACAATCTCATAGTGTACATTAGCAGGAATTAAATCCTGAACTACTTCCAGAGAAGCTACATCCCCACCATGCCCCCCAAACCATTTTATCGATGAGCATGAAGTAGTTTATGTCGGCTCAACGGTAGTCCACGCATCTTTATTGAGATGAGCGAATTTTACATGGGAAATAAATCACAATTATAGCAAACATGACTGCTCATCATTCTTTGACCTCGTCAGCCTTGACATCCCCAGGGGCCCCATGAGGTTAGTCCAGGGTTGCCACTGAGATTCACATAATGCAAACACCAGACAAGAAAGAGATTTATTTTTTTTCCTAACTTCAATCACAGCAGCAGACAGTTATGGACTGTGAACCAGGGAAAGAGCTGCGAGACAGAAACGCTCACCACAGGTCCTTCTCCCCAAAGCCGTGCCTGCTCACTGTGGAGCTTCTGACAGCCTGGCACAGAGTTGCTATAATTAGCTTGCACTGTTGTGGCTTTTTGTGTTTGGTTGCTCTGGGGCTGTTGTTTTTCTTTTTTTTTTTCAGAAACCACATCGTCTCTGTTTGCAACCCTAAATATCCTCCAAGCCAAGGAGCACGGAAGAGCAAGAAGAACACAGCAACTGGTCCCTCCTCTTGATTTCCCTCTCTGTGCCACATTCACTATCACCACGCTCCAAAATTTTAAAAAATGCAACTCAGTTCGATAAGAGTATGAATGAAGTGAAGCGAGCGCCTGCCTCCCAGCAGATGATGGCCAACGAAAGAAGGGAAGTGACCTTTTCTGCTTGGAAAGCCCCTTGGATATAACAAACACCCCCTTGGATCGAAGCCCACTGCGCCTCCCTTCTGGTTATCGATTTTGCACTGGTCTGGGTTACGAGCAGACGACCACCGCAAGGAAATACTCAAGCTACGGCAAGAAAGCGCACGAGGAAGACGGTGCTTCAGTCAAGATGTGTTAGTCAAGGCGGTAACTGAAGTCAACTGGAACCAGAAGGCAACAAGAAGCATCTGGCATTTCATGTGGCCGCAGCGATTCTGTAATTAAAGGAAAAGAGCTCCTGTGCGGAGGCTGTAAATATCAAAGCGCTCTGGCCTACTTATCGTTCTAAATCGCGAGACTATTGCCAAGCTGGCAAAGCTACCTGGACTCGAACGATAACAAAATAGCTTGTGTCAGCACCCACTGACTTTGGTAGAGGTGTCTGACAGGAGCGGAGGTGTCTGTTGCAGCACAGCCTTCGTACCTTGGGCAGGAAGAATTACAGGCACGGTAGAAGAAAAGTCAGACACTGATTTCTTTGCCCTAAAGCCATGCCCTGAGAGAACAGGAGAGCTTGAGGGCTTCCCGAGTGCAACGACTCGTTCCTTGAATGGCACTTTTTCCTTCTAGTATTTCAGGTGTGGCCATAAAATATTTGAAGGAAGGGGAAATTCTAATTGTGTCCTGTCAGATTTATTTTATCATAAAATCATAGAACATTTTCAGCTGGAAGAGACCTTCAAGATCACCAAGTCCAACCTTTTCCTAGGCCTATCAACATCACTAAAACATGTTCCTCAACACAACATCTACCTGTCTCTTAAACACCTCCAGGGATAGCGACTCAACCACCTCTCTGGGCAGGCTGTTCCAATTTTAAAACCGATGTGGTCAATATTCTGCTGTTTATATCAGGTATTCAAGTCAACATCAGGTCATAAGTACTCCTTAGCTGTCTGACAGCTTTTCCTTCCAAACTTCATTATGGGAATTGTATTGGGTTTGGCTGAGGTGGAGTTAATGTTCACCAGAGCAGCTCTTACCTTGCCGGGCTTTGTGTTGGGAGGTAGAAGGTTGTTGATAAGACACCCTTGTTGTGGCTGCTGCTGAGCAGCGCTCGCACAGCACCAAGGCTCTTTCCAACATCTTTCACCCCACAGTGGGATGGGACGGGCAAGATCTTGGGAGAGGACACAGTCAGGACAGCTGACCCAAACTGTCCAAAGAGATATTCCACACCGTGTGACGTCAGCTCAAGTATAAAAGGGAGAGAAAAGGAGGAGGAGGGTGAGGGCATCCGTTTGTGAAGACGTTTGTCCTCCGAGCAACCGTCTCGTGTACCAGAGCCCTGCTTCCCAGGAAAGGCCGGACATCACCTGCTGATGGGAAGCAGAGAATAAATCTCTGGTTTGCTCCACTTTGTGCACAGCCTTGCTTTTTGCTTTTCTGCTTTTCCATCAAACTACCTTTATCGTACCCCACGGACTCTTCCCATCTCATTCTCTTCCCCCTTGTCGTGCTGAGGGAGGAAGGAGGGGGGTGATGGAGCGACTTGGTGGGTACCTGGCGCTCAGCCAAGGTCAACGCAACACAGAAATCTGCTCCAAATGAGAGCATCCCCTCCACACAGCCTTAAGTTTCAGATGTTTCATACTCCTTCATGTGCCTCTGCATCGCACCCAACATCTTGCACAAAACCGGCCAAATTCTCCATTATCAAAGCAGCTCCTGGCTGATGTATTGGAGGAATCACGAGCTTTGTTCACTCTTGTCAGTGGATTAGATTCAGATCTACGTGCCTCTCAGTGGCATTTCTCTACAAAAGGAGCTTTCTGAAGAGTTTTTTTTTCCCCTATCTCTGTTTACACCACCACCGCTGTTCCTTAAATCACCATGTACATTACATTATTACCAGTATTGGTCTGAAGCCATTGGTCCATATGCAAAATGAGGAAAAAAGTAGAACATTTTGCACTTGAAGTATTTGTGGTAGTTTCTCTGGATCGCTGTGTGACTTGTGATTCTCTCCAGGCTTCTGCTGGGTGCTCTGGGCTTCTGGGCTCTCCTGTCTATTTTCTCTTTATGTTTACAGGTGGCAAACCACTGGTTTGTGTGCACCAGAAACCAATTTGCTTTTACAGCAGCCTGAAGCTCCACATGATACCTCCAGACTAGATGTGGTACAAGCACAGCTGAAAACTATTTCACAGGGCTCAGGTACCAGCTCATGTAGCACCCAGACAGAGCTACTGAGGGTGCTTCCCACCCCACCTTTTCCCTAGAGCTTCTCACCACTCCTGTGATGAGGCTGGTGAGCAGAATAAAGCATCAAGGGCTCCCTTGATGTATCAAGTCAAAGGCAGTTGCTGGGTGGGGGGCTTGAGTTACATGACCAGGGTTCACACAGAAGTTCACACGCACTGCACAGTCAGCTCTGCTTTGGAGTAGGTGACCTACAGCAAATGAACAGGGAGAAGAGTCTTATGGAGGAAGAAGCAGCACAAATGTCACAGATGAGTGCCCTGCATGAGCATGAGCACCTACGTGCCCCAGCAGTAATTATGTTTTTATATTAATCTCTCAGGTTGGTGTAACGCAGCACTGAAATACAAACTTGAGGCATCAAAGCTTAAACCCTCTTTGTGCACCATGCTGTTACATTCACCCACAACAAGAGGTGGTCCCCGTGCCAGGCAACGTCTAAGGAGCTAAGTAGGAAACCAGATACAGTGGAGAACTGGGTAGAGCAGGTAGATCACCCAGCCCTGGGTACACCCTGTCACTAGTGACAGAGCAAGAAACCATAGAATCACAGAATCATTAAGGGTGGAAAAGACCTCTAGGATCATCAAGTCCAACCATCTACCCAACATCATCATGGCCCCTAAACCATGTCCTGAAGTGCCACATCCACACGTTTTTTTGAACACCCCCAGGGATGGTGATTCCACCCCCTCCCTGGGAAGCCTGTTCCAATTCCTCACCACTCTTTCAATAGTGAAATTTTTCCTAACATCCACCCTAACCCTCCCCTGGTGCAACTTAAACCCATTTCTTCTCGTCCTACTGTTAGTTACTTGGGAGAAGTACATACATCCTCGAAGTGATCCATGGTGAAAACAAGGAACGAAACTGGAATAAATTGTTCTGAAGAACCTTGTCCACTGAGGTGTGCAGAGTCCCCATCTGACCTACAGAGCAGGAACAGGTTAAGAGAAACGTTACTGGAAACATCCTGGATTGGAATTATTCAACCATGACCCAGAAGACTCCCTTTCTTGGTGAAGGTCATGCTGCCCAGAGAGGTGGTAGAGTCTCCTTCTCTGGAGACTTTCCAGACCCCCCTGGATCTGTTCCTGTGTGTGATCACCTGCCCTGGGTGATCCTACTCTGGCAGGGGGGTTGGACTCAATGATTTCTACAAGTCCCTTCCAAGCCCTACCATTCAGTGATTCTTGAAAACGAGGCCTCCTATAAACCAAGAAAAGATTTATTTTTTAAAAAAAAATCTATATGCATATAATTCACCTTGCCACTAAACTGATTTTTAAAAATCATCTGCATTTTCTCAAGTGAAGGAAATTTCGGAAAAGAAATCTCAGAAAATGAGTCATTTCTGTTATGAGATCTGTCACAGTGAATCCTAGAAAAATAAGGAAGTTGCACTTTCACTTCCTTATGTCATTCGCTAATACTATTCAAGCACCATTTTTGTTCACTTCTCGCCTTTGACAGAAAACTGAAGTGAAACTTCAAATATTCACTGCAAACTATTGGTTTTCAAAATAACCTGCATTTGCAGGGATTTGTTTCCAGCATCAAATTCAACTAAAACTTGACAAATAGGCACAAATCAGCCCTTCTTGTACTAAAATCAGCGTGCAGTATCCAAGAGCTAATCCTCAAAAACCTATCAAAAGTATGCTGAATGATCCAAACAATGGAGTATTAGTAGAAATGGAAACATTTCTTAAAACTTAAATCTTTAAAAAGAACAGTCTGTCACAACAGTCGATGAGGACGAATGAACTCTGTGGCTGGTCAGAGTGCACATCTTCTATTCTGGTGAGTTATTTTAAATGGAAAACAGACAATTTAGACTAATTTTGTCCCTGGTAAAAAATCTATTAGCATTAATGGTGTTGTGACTACTTGTACCCAATTCAAATTTGCTCGTATCTCTTGAAGATAGAAGCGGTTAACTGTGTTTTTTAAGGTTGTTAGCTGAAATAACTGCTTTGGTGTTCAGAGAAGGGCCACCAAGATGATCAGGAGGCTGGAGCAGCTCTCCTAGGAGGACAGGCTGAGGGAGTTGGGGCTGCTCAGCCTGGAGAAGAGAAGGCTCTGGGGAGACCTTAGAGTGGCCTCCAGTGTCGGAAGGGGCTACAGGAAAGCTGGGGAGGGACTTTTGAGAAGGGCCTGTGAGGACAGAATAAGAGGCAATGGTCTGAAATTAGAGCAGGGGAGATTTAGGTTGGACATTAGGAAGAAGTTCTTTCCTCTGAGGGTGGGGAGACCCTGGAAGAGGTTGTCCAGAGCAGCTGTGGAGCCTCCTCCCTGGAAGTGTTGAAGCCCAGGCTGGATGAGGCTCTGAGCAACCTGCTCTAGTGGGAGGTGTCCCTGCCCATGGCAGGGGGTTGGAACTCAATGGTCTCTAAGTTCTTTTCCAACTCAAGCCATTCTAGGATTCTTTGGGAAGAAGCGATGTATAGGTACAAGCTGTTGGGGGCTTTTTATTCAGGAGAGGGGGAACAAAGTGAACTCACTGAGTTCAAGAGAAATAGGGAACATGAGAGAGAAGGATCCTTGCAACCTTCAGGGAGAAGCAGACTCCCTCATGGCTTGGGCTGGATTGATGAGTGAAGTGATTGTGGTAGATGTTAAAACAAGGGAGATGGGGTGAAGAAATGGAAGACAAAAAAAGACTGCCTGGGGAAGGTCAAATGTGTTCAGAGCTAGTGGCCATGCCTGCAGTCCTTGGGAATCAGGATACCAGCGCAGTGGAGTTGGATATCTAGGGAACAGGGAAAGGCCCTTCCGTTTTGGATCAAGGCCAAGCAGCTTTCAGTGCTGGCTGAAATAGAAAAACAGATCTATGCCTGAGCTTATCCAAGGCAAGTTCTCTATTGAACACAATAGGGAGGAAGAAGTGAATTTAATACAAACTCTTCCTTCTCCAAGAAGAAAGAAAACAAAAAAACAAAAGCAACAACCTAATGCCAAATAATCAGCTTCTGGCCTATGGTATCCTGGGGTGCATCCAAAAGAGTGTGTCCAGTGGGTCAAAGGAGGTTTTCCTCCCCCTCTACTCTGCCCTGGTGAGATCACACCTGGAGTATTGTGTCCAGTTCTGGGCTCCCCAGTTCAAGAGGGACAGGGAAATACTAGGGATAGTCCAACGGAGGCTACAAAGATGATGAAGAGACTGGAGCATCTCTCTTTCTGAGGAAAAGCTGAGAGACCTGGGGATGTTTAGTCTGGAGAAGAGAAGGCTGAGAGGGGATCTTATGGATGTCTATAAATATCTGAGGGGTGGGGGTCAA